>CM046035.1:57691231-57753731 GCA_025215565.1 Flaveria ramosissima | reverse complement strand
TAATATTTTCGATAATGTTTATTTTTTAACCACATTTCATTGCTATGACTTTTACCTATCTTTTATAACTTTAAATATCATTACATAAAGAAGTATTTACATCTTTCTAAACAATTAATTTGTGACAACCCTAAAAGCTAAGGTTAGGTAAACTAATGCCTTAAGAAATTTTTATAGATTTATATTTATATACTCCATTGAATTATTAAGGTAAGTTTATTTGACTAACTCCTTATGAATCTTATATGTTTTGCATATGTTACGTGAGCATGCATACACCCATGCATAAATATTTACGTATGCATGTTTATGAATATTTGTGAACTTTGTGATCTTTGAACCATATGTGTTAGTTACCAATCATAAGGCTAAGTGATTAGTTAGCTTAATATTAGATGTTTTAACTATATGTAATGTATTAAAAACTTAAACTTAATCAAACATCACAAAACAAGATTTCATCAAGAAACTTTGAATTAAAACTAAAACAACTTAAGCACCTAAACACAAACTTAGACACAACCTTAGCCATAATCTTGGTTCATTAGAACACTAAGCAACCTGATTAAGCACCTAAACCTTTGTCTAAGCCTAGCTCAATGACTAAGAAAGCCATTAGCACCACAAACCGCCACCTAGCCAATCCTTACACAAATCACTACCTTACACCGCTACCTTGCATGGCCTTGACACTAACCCTCCCTTCAAACCGCCACCTAGCCGACCTCTCATTAATCACCCCTTAATCACCTAAATGGACACCTAAGGACCCTAACATTCACACCTCAACACCCTAGTATAGACCTAATGACGGCAAAGTTCCCCTTGAAACTCTCGGCCGCATGAAGAGGAAACCACAACCAACACCTTTCTTGACTGCCACTTCTCTTGATTCTCTCTCTCGATTAACATACAACCATTACCACCATCTCTTGCACCAAGCCGATCCTCACTTTCAAGTACAACATAGCCAAGCTAACCTTCACTAGTTCATCATCATCAATCTCTAAGTTCAAGAACTATTCCACCAAGCAGATCATCCACGGATAGTCAAGCCATTCTCTTAAGTTTCTTGCATCAACACTCAAGGTTTGATTACTAAACCTAATAGATAAAAGTATATGTGTGTGTTTTAACTAAACATATACAAACCAACCTTTAAGAATCATTAAGATCATTTCCAAAAGTTATAAACAAATGATGTTATTCAAAAATCACTAAGAAAAGAATTCAAAAACAGAAAGTTTGAATGTTTTATAAACTTAAGGAATTAATACAAAAATTAAAGGGTTAAAACATAGATATTCTTGATGAATTAGATTAAATACTTAATTGTTGTAATTGTGGGAATAAAATTAGGAAATTATTAGAAAATATTAGAATTAGCATTCTGTAAATTTTGATATAATAATAATAGGCAGAATATTTTATATAATTTGTTCAAGAAAAAAAAGAAAATTTTATTTCAGAAGCTCCGAACTTGGTAAAAATCTGGAAAAATTATATAACAACCCTTATATTTTATAGCAATTTCGTGAATAGATTTCGTGATTTAATTCGCATTTATGCCTGAGTTATATATTTTAGAATATTATGTAATTGAAAGTTTGGGAAAAATATCTAGACAGAGAGCTAAATTACGAAAAATTTATATAAATTATGGTATTTAAAATAGAACAGTATGTATAACTTTCGGAATTTTTAGTGATGTTCTAATATTTCTGCTGATTTATATGGAACTTGTAAAATTTCTAGTAAAATATTTATTATGAATTGTGAGTCTGAACTTTTATGGAATACACTATATGTTTGAATGTTTATGCTGCTGAAATTTGACGATTTTAGGAAAAACAGAAGCTATCGGTTTAAAATCTTTAATTAAAATACTGAAAATTTTAAAGAAATTTGTTTTATTCTAACAAATAAATTATTTTTTAGGAATTTCTTGATTTGGCTGGAAATAAAGTAAGATTCATAGCCCTATTTTTACATTTATGAGTTTTTGGGGAAAAAGCATACTATTTTATGATTGATGCTATTATAAATAAGACTTTTTGAGATTATTGTCATTATGTCATAAGCTACAACCATTAATTCGGATGAGGAACCGTCTGGTAATATAGGTAGCGCTACTTAGGAAAATATTTTCTGCACCAACAGGATGAGTGTGTTGATGCTATATTATTTGATTATGTGATTTGTATTTATGACATTACAAATCATTTGGCTTATAAGTAGGTTTGGTTGTAATCTTATTTATATTGTATCAATGTATTTGGTGTAGTAATTAAACTTATGTTCTCACCAACATTATGTTGAATATTTTGAGTATGCTTTTTCAGGTTATCAGAATGACTAACAGTATTATGTTTTCATTTGATGTGTACAATGGATGGGGTGAAGTGATGGGAAGAACTTGTGTTAAATTAACTGTGAACATGTGTGATCTTAGTTTGACCGTGGATGCGCATTTCCACTACTACGTAGCAGTTAATAAGACACTTTTATAATAGGGTTATGTTAAATTTTGTAAAGGTTTTATGTGGACTAGTTTCATATAAATTGTAATGTAACCCGTACTCGTATCTATATATTAATGTTATGTTATATCACTTATCAGATTACTTGGTGCATTTTACTTTGTAATCAATGTGTTCTGAGCTAAAAAGTCACTCCCAAGCATTTCACGCTTCCGTCGGGATGTGACAGGTTAGTATCAGAGCCATTGGTTATAGAGAATTAAGTATTATAAAATGCATAGACTATAACTATAAGCTCGTATGATAATAATTTATTAGCATGATTAAAAACTTATATGTTTGTGTGATAACAAACCCTGATGAGAAAGGGATAAATAGGAAATTTCTATGATTTCATGTATATATGTTTAATTTCTAAGTTATAAATTGAATATAGAACAAAATTTGTTTTATTATATATATACATGATATGTGAATATGAAACATTTGATGAATCTGCTTGACTAATTGTTTTGATTAGTATCCTATTAGAATTTTTGCAGCTATGAGTACTTATAATTCGGATAGCTACTATAGTAAAACTGATCCCTCAGAGTGTTCAGACCATAGCAACCTTAAGGAAACAACACCAGAACCAGAACCTCAGAACAATATGGAAATTTCCCAACCCGAAACCAAGACTAACACAAAGCTAAAGTTTTATATTCGACGTGCACTCGTAACCATCGGAGGTTATATGATCGAGACCCATAGGAAAAGGGTACGACGTGGCGAAAGATTTTTGACTAAGGAAGTTAAAAACTTAGAAGAACAAAACCCAAAAACTTTTCCCCTGACATCTGAAGTAACACTAGCGGCCCAACAAAATGATTCTGAGACTGGAGAGAAAGAAATCAAGAGACAACAGTTGGAAGATTGTCAGATAGAAACAACCTAACAAATACTTGAGAAGGTTAAGAAGATACAATGAGGAATTCGGACAATTAGAAAGGATGTCAAAGAAATAAAATCACACGAGAAAAGTATCTTCACAAAGATATGGGATTGGGTTTGGGGAAATTAGAGATATAGTAAACCTTATGTCTGGTGTAGTAACTCTAAACATATAAAGAATAAGAATGTAATGAAATATACTCTTTGTTTGGTGACTGCTAATTCTTATGTTTTAGGTAAAGCTTATATATATATATATATATATATATATATATATATATATATATATATATATATATATATATATATATACATATTCTTGTCTTCTTAAAAATATTAATACAATTAAAAATGTAGTGAAACATGCCGCCAAAAAAGAACACTCAACCAGTACAAAGGACTGCACGAGTTGGACGACCAAGAAGTAGACTAGGAGAGGAACCTCCGCCAGTAAATACCACTGCAAATGAGAATGAAAGGATTTCTCAGTTAGTGACTCAGCAACTGGAAGCTGCAATACCAACATTAGTGGCTCAACTGCGACAGAACCTTAACTTCGGAGTTGCACCGCCTGGAAACGAAGAACCAGAAAATGCCAATATAGGAGAACGCCAGGAGGAAGAAGTTGTAAACGAAATTAGGAAAGGATGTTCCTATAAGACTTTCATGTCATGCAGACCCCGAGAATTCGAAGGGAAAGGAGGAGCAGTACAAGCCTTACGTTGGTTAGGTGAGATGGAATCAATATTGGATATTAGTAATTGTGCTGATAACTACAAAACCATGTTTGCTTCGCATTCCCTTAAGGGAAAAGCACAATCTTTGTGGAAAATGGAGATTCAAACAAAAGGAAGGCACATTATGAACAGATTAGGCTGGGAAGAATTCAGGAACCTAGTAATTGAGAAATATTGCCCTTATAATGAAATAAAGAAACTAGAAATAGAATTTTTGACATTAGAAATAAAAGATGCAACACATTGGGAGTATACGGATAGGTACAATGAACTCTCTAAGTTAGTACCACATTTGGTAACTCCAGAAACAAAAAGAATAGGGAGATACATTTGGGGTTTAGTACCACAGATAAAGGGAATGGTAAATCTGCAATGCCAAAAACTTTTCAGCATGAAGTTTGACAGACGAAATGATTAGAAACGGATCTCTAGCAAATGCAAGGATTGGAGATAAAAGTAAATGGAACAACAGCAACACAGAAAGGAAGTTTGGAGGAAACCAGAACAAGAAGGTAGCCAGAAACCCAGTAAGAAACTTCCTAGGAGTTGTTCAAGACAAGAAACACAGACAGAAGGTCAACCATGGTGCAATACTTGCCAGAGGTACCATCATGGTAAATGCATGGTTGTGATTTGTTACAACTGCAAAAACAAAGGACACATATCCGAGACTGTAAGCGACCTGCAAACCCTAAACCAGTTTGTTATCAATGTGGAAACGAGAATCATTTTCACAACGAGTGTCCACAACTGAAAGGCAAAACCCCAATTAACCCAAACAACCCTTGTGGAAGAGCATTTGTGCTGCAAGCTGAAGAAGCCCGACATGAACCAGAAGTAGTGACGGGTACGTTTCTCGTTAACAACCAATACGCAACAGGAGCAACTCGTAGTTTTGTTTCGAATATATTTAAACCTTTACTTAATCTAACCTTAGAGAAACTGAAAAGTAAATATATGATAGAATTAGCTGATGGAAAGATAATTGAAGCTTGTGAAATTATTCCTAACTGTACTTTAAATTTAGATAGCATTGTTTTGATATAGATCTGATTCCTATTGAATTAGGAGGTTTTGATATTGTTGTGGGAATGGATTGGTTAAGTAAGAATCAGGCTGAAATTATAAGTGGTAAGAGAATGATAAAAAATTCCTTTGACTCAGGAAAAGAAAATTCTCTGTTTATATGGTGAGAAACCTAGAGGTGCTATGAAAATAGTCTCGTGTAAGAAAGCTCAGAAATGTTTAAGAAAGAAATGCTTAGCTTTTCTGGCCCATGTAGTTGATACAAAACTAGATAAGATGAATTTAGAAAATGTTCCTATCATAAGTAAATATCCGGATGTATTTCCCGATGAATTACTAGGTTTTCCACCCCCTCGTCAAGTAGAATTCAAGATTGAATTAGTACCAGGGACTGCCCCTATTGCCAAAGCACCGTATCGTTTAGCATAAACAGAAATGAAAGAACTAATGAACCAAATTCAGGAATTATTGGACAAAGGATTTATACGTCCTAGTGTATCACCTTGGGGAGCACCAGTTCTATTTGTAAAGAAGAAAGATGGAAATTTTAGAATATGCATTGACTACAGAGAACTCAATAAGGTAACCATAAAAAATAGATATCTTCTTCCTAGGATAAACGACCTATTCGATCAATTACAAGGATCTTGTTACTTCTCCAAAATTGATTTAAGTTCAGGATATCACCAGCTAAGAGTTCAAGATGAAGATATACCAAAGACTGCATTTAGAACTAGATATGATCATTATGAATTTCTTATAATGTCATTTGGGTTAACCAATACTCTAGCAGTGTTTATGGATTTAATGAATACAATATGCAAACCTTATTTAGATAAATTTGTCATAATCTTTATAGATGACATTTGATCTATTCTAAGAGTAGGGATGATCATGAGAAGCACCTAAAGCTAACTTTGGAATTAATTCGGATAGAAAAATTGTACGCAAAATTCTCAAAGTGTGAATTTTGGAAAAGAAAAGTACAATTCTTAGGACATGTAGCTAATCAAGAAGGAATTCATGTCGATCCGGAAAAGACTGAAGCTGTTAAGAAATGGGAAAATCCAAGAATGCCAATTGAAGTACATCAATTCTTAAAATTGCCAGGTTATTACAGAAGATTTATAGAAAATTTCTCAAGAATAGCTCAGCCCTTAACAGAATTAACTCAGAAAGATAAGCCCTACGTTTGGGGAGAAAGACAAAATGTTGCATTTGAACTCTTAAAGAGTAAGTTGTGCAGTGCCCCTATCTTAGCCTTAACAGAAGGAACATACGATTTTGTTGTATACAGTGATGAGTCACATCAGGGATTTGGATGTGTTTTAATGCAACGAGATAAAGTAATTGCATATGCATCTAGGCAACTCAGAGGAAGCGAAAAGAATTATACTACTCATGATTTAGAATTAGGAGAAGTAGTATTCACACTTAATATTTGGAGACATTATCTATATGGGACTAAGTGCACAATCTATACAGACCCTAAGATTTTACAACACATATTTGATCAAAAGATATTAAATATGAGGCAGAGAAGATGGGTAGAATTATTAAGTGGTTACGATTGTGAGATCAAATATCACCCAGGAAAGGCAAATGTAGTAGCTGATGCTTTAAGCAGGAAGGAGAGAACCAAGCCATTACGAGTCCGTGCCATGAGAATAGAATTACGCTCGAATTTATTAAATCAAATTCAAGAGGCCTAACAAAAAGATGAATTAAGAATTGTAAGGCAGGTTAAAGACCTAGAAGTTATGTGAGACGGAATCCTGAGATTTAAAGGAAGAATTTGGATTTCTAATAATGATCTGCTTAGAGAAACCATCCTAAGGGAAGCACATAAGTCTAGATATTCTGTACATCCATGAAATAATAAGATGTATAAAAATTTAAGGAACCAATATTGATGGCCAGGAATGAAGAAATCTGTTGCAAAATTCGTAGAAAAATGTATATCTGTTCTAGGGTAAAAGCTGAATATCAAAAACCCTCAGGATATTTGCAACAACCGGAAATTCCCAAATGGAAATGGGACCAGATTACCATGGATTTTGTAACCAAATTACCAAGAACCTCAAGTGGGTATGACACAATATGGGTTATAGTCGATAGACTGACTAAATCAGCTCATTTCTTACCAATTAGAGAAGATTATAAGATGGAGAAATTAGCAAGAATTTATATGAAGGAAATTGTGTCTAGACATGGGATACCAATTTCCATAATATCCGACAAAGACAGTAGATTTACTTCAAGATTCTGGCAGACTTTGCAAAAAGCCTTATGAACACAAGTAAATATAAGTTCATCATATCACCCACAAACAGATGGTCAGAGTGAGAAAACCATCTAGACATTGGAAGATATGTTACGAGCTTGTGCATTAGATTTTTGGTGGTAACTGGGATTTGCACTTGCCATTGATAGAATTTTCATATAACAATAGTTACCATGCCAGTATTGGGGCAGCTCCATTTGAAGCTTTATACGGAAGAAAGTATAGGTCACCCTTGTGTTGGAATGAGGTAGGAGATAGACAACTTACAGGCCCAGAACTCATGCAGGAGACGTCTTATAAGATCTCTGAAATTAAAGACAGATTGAAACCAGCCCGTGATCGAGAAAAAAACTATGCTAATAAAAGAAGAAAGCCACTAGCATTTCAAATCGGGGATAAAGTATACCTAAAGGTATCACCCTCGAAAGGAATTATCCGATTTGGGAAAAAAATAAGTTAAACCCTAGGTATGTTGGGCCTTTTGAGATAACGGACATAATTGGTCCTGTAGCATATAAGTTAGACTTACATCAGGAGTTAAGTTGAGTACATAACATTTTCCATGTATCCAACTTAAAAAATATCTAATAGATAAGACATTAAAAGTACCAGTCCAAGAAATCAAAATCGATAAGAACCTTCATTTGTGAAAGAACCAATAGTCATCATGGGCAGAGAGGTAAAAAGTTTAAGAAGAAGTAGAATTCCAATGGTAAAGGTCAAGTGGAATTCGAAAAGAGGACCCGAATTTATATGGGAAAGAGAAGATGAAGTTAAAAGGAAATATCCTTAGTTATTTGAGGTTAAATTGAATGAAAAGGAGAAAATACAAAGATGAAAATTCCCCACAACCTTGAAAGTGCCTACCAGTGAATTTCGGGACGAAATTCTTTTTACGGGGGGATAATGTGACAACCCTAAAAGCTAAAGTTAGGTAAACTAATGCCTTAAGAAATTTTTATAGATTTAGATTTATATACTCCATTGAATTATTAAGGTAAGTTTATTTGACTAACTCCTTATGAATCTTATATGTTTTGCATATGTTATGTGAGCATGCATACACCCATGCATAAATATTTACTTATGTTGTTTATGAATATTTGTGAACTTTGTGATCTTTGAACCATATGTGTTAGTTACCAATCATAAGGCTAAGTGATTAGATAGCTTAATATTAGATGTTTTAACTATATGTAATGTATTAAAAACTTAAACTTAATCAAACATCACCAAACAAGATTTCATCAAGAAACTTTGAACCAAAACTAAAACAACTTAAGCACCTAAACACCAACATAGACACAACCTTAGCCATAATCTCGGTTCATTAGAACACTAAGCAACCCGATTAAGCACCAAAACCTTTGTCTAAGCCTAGCTCAATGACTAAGAAAGCCAATAGCACCACAAACCGCCACCTAGCCAATCCTTAAACAAATCACCACCTTACACCGCCACCTTGCATGGCTTTGACACTAACTCTCCCTTCAAACCACCACCTAGCCGGCCTCTCATTAATCACCCCTTAATCCGCCACCTTAGCACCTAAGATGGACACCTAAGGACCCTAACATTCACACCTCAACACCCTAGTATAGACCTAATGATGGAAAAGTTCCCCTTGAAACTCTCGGCCGCATGAAGATGAAACCACAACCAACACCATCCTTGACCGCCACTTCTCTTGACTCTCTCTCGGTTAACATACAACTATTACCACCATCTCTTGCACCAAGCCGATCCTCACTTTCAAGAACAACATAGCCAAGCTAACCTTCACTAGTTCATCATCATCAATCTCCAAGTTCAAGAACTATTCCACCAAGCGGATCATCTACGGATAGTCAAGCCATTCTCTTAAGTTTTTTGCATCAACACTCAAGGTTTGATTACGAAACCAAATAGATAGAAGTATATGTGTGTGTTTTAACTAAACATATACAAACCAACCTTTAAGAATCATCAAGATCATTTCCAAAAGTTATAAACAAATGATGTTATTCAAAAATCAGTAAGAAAAGAATTCAAAAACAGAAAGTTTGAAAGTTTTATAAAATTAAGGAATTAATACAAAAATTAAAGGGTTAAAACATAGATGTTCTTGATGAATTAGATTAAATACTTAAATGTCTGTGATTGTGGGAATAAAATTAGGAAATTGTTAGAAAATATTAGAATTAGCATTCTGTAAATTTTGATGTAATAATAATAGGCAGATTATTTTATATAATTTGTTCAAGAAAACAAAAGAAAATTTTATTTCAGAAGCTCCGAAACTTGATAAAAATTTGTAAAAATTATATAACAACCTTTATATGTTATAGCAATTTCTGAATAAATTTTTTGATTTAATTGGCATTTACGCCTGAGTTATATATTTTAGAATATTCTGTAATTGGAAATTTCGGAAAAATATCTAGACAGAGAGTTAAATTACGAAAAAGTTACATAAATTATGGTATTTAGAATAGAACAGTACGTATGAATTTTGGAAATTTTTAGTGATGTTCTAATATTTCTGCTGATTTATATTGAATTATAAAATTTCTAGTAAATTATTTATTATGAATTATGAGTCTGAAATTTTATAGAATAAACTATATTTTTGAATGTTTATACTGCTGAAATTTGACGATTTTAGGAAAAACAAAAGTTATCGGTTTAAAATCTTTAATTAAAATGCTAAAAATTTTAAAGAAATTTGTTTTATTCTAACAAATTAATTAATTTATAGCAATTTCTTGATTTGGCTGGAAATAAGGTGAGATTCCTAGCCCCATTTTTACATTTATGAGTTTTGGGGGAAAAACATACTATTTTATGATTGATGCTATTATAAATAAGACTTTTTGAGATTACTATCATTATGCCATAAGCTACAACCATTAATTCGGATGAGTAACTGTCTGCTAATATAGGTAGCGCTACTTAGGAAAATATTTCCTGCACCAACAAGATGAGTGTTGTGATGCTATATTATCTGGTTATGTGATTTATATTTGTGACAGTTACAAATCACTTGGCTTATAAGTAGGTTTGGTTGTAATCTTATTTATATTGCATCAATGTATTTTGTTTAGTAATTAAATCTAATGTTCTTACCAACATTATGTTAGCTATTTTGAGTATGCTTTTTGTAAGGCCCCTTCCCGGGACGCTTACAGTTGAATCCTCATCGCACATAAAACATATAGTTACATTTATATTTCATAAAACGTCGTAGCGGAATTATCAAAATCGACATCTTATTATAGTATAAAAGCTTTTGCCAAATAATACATCGTTAATCAGTTACAAAATATATTGTTGCATTACATCACAAAAGCCCTATATAAATGGATGCCATCAAAAAGAGCTGAGTAGCCTCGCAGCGCCATCCTCAGCAACATTACCTGCCAACTGGAAACACATCAAAGTCAGCGAGTGAGTTCTAGTTTCATAAAATAAAACATACTTTTCATTTGTTAAAACCATTCTTTTCTTTCATGCGATCATACATCATACGTACACATAGATAATAGTTATATTATCTTCTTCATTCGTTCATTCATTCATTATATCTTTACTTGCGCATTTGATATCTTCCGTACCAATACCATGTGCTACACCCCAAACGATATGGCTATTGGGCCGAAGTCAATAAATGAACAGCTGAGCGTATGCCGCAGTACCGGGGTAAGCGGTAGTGGTTCTATACAAATGGTCAGTCACAAAGACGGATCCCAATGTGCATCCTCCCGGGGTAGCGAACCCGCACACCGTTGGGCTAACACCTTATAATTGGTGTGTCCCGTTATCAAATGCTTGCAAGACCTTCATTACTTTTGTTCATTTATGCATGCATTCATTTCGTTTCCCCTTTCATCATCTTTCACTTTACGTTACATAATACTTTCAATTTATTCAATAACGTAATACGTAAAGCCACAGGAAAGATAAACATACATCATAATAAGGAACATAACATGCACAGTCATAACGTCATACAAGGCAACATCATACATACATACCATGCATCATGCATAAACATGCAACATCATCATCATCATGCCCTACATGCTCTCTAAGGCCTCAATCGTCACCCTACATGAACTTACGAGAACCTTTACGTCAAAACTTACATCTGCACTTTCCCCCGAAAGTCAGAAGTTAAACTACACTTCTCCTCGGGTGCAGCAGCCCTATTCGGGCGTATGGACACCCTTCAGTCGCATGGCCTCCATGCGACTAAACATCATGCGAATGAACCCACGCGGATGAACACTCATGCGAATGAACACCCAATCGTGCGAATGGACTAATGCGGATGGACCTCATGCGAAAGGGACTGATGCGGATGAGCACTTATGCGACTGGACCTTCAAACGCATGATCTCCATGCGACTGGCCCTTCAATCGCATGACCTCCATGCGGCTGGGCCTTCAATCGTGCGAATGGAGCTCAATCGTGCGAATGGACCCCAGTCGCACTCTATTTGGCCGTATGGCCTCCATTCGGTCTCCAGTAGGTCGCCTAGCCCTAGCTGATGCAGAATGCAGTTCATCCCGACTGCAGTCGAGGGTTTTCGGCCTCCAACCCCTTCCAAACCTCTTTTAGGCTCAAATCAACCATCCTAAGCCTTAGGGAAACATACCACAAAACCATTCAAGCACCCACAAGCTCACAATCAATACTCAAACGCATCACACACACACATACACAAATGGGTCAAACATGTACACACTCAAAAACCTTATTTTCAGATGTTTTCCAGCCCCAAATCATTCAAAATAGTTTAAAGGAGGGGTCCTAGAACTCACACAAACGAGCACAACGACAAGGGCTTTGATTTGACTCGCTTCTCAACGATTTTGGCTCACGCAAACCAACCCGAACCAACTTTTCTTCCACTTTTTCTCTTCTCTCTTCTTTGGCTGATTTTGGTGGGTGTGGGGAGAGGGTAAGGGTTGCCCTCTCCCTTAAATACTCCCACTTCCCCAACTTTCTCTCATTGACGAGTTTGGTCCCTCGACTTTGGACTTTATTTCTTTTTCTTCCTTCATCTTCAAAATACATAAATAACCAGGTGTTACACTTTTTTAGGTTATCAGAATAACAAACAGTATTATGTTTTAGTTTGATGTGTACAATAGATGGGGTGAAGTGATGGGAAGAACTTGTGTTAAATTAACTGTGAACATGTATAATCTTAGTTTGACTGTGATGTGTATTTCCAATACTACTGAAGAATGTAGCAGTTAATAAGACACTTTTGCAATAGGGTTATGTTAAATTTTGTAAAAGTTTTATGTGGACTAGTTTCATATAAATTATAATGTAACCATACTCGTATCTATCTATATTAATGTTATGTTATATCACTTATCATATTACTTGTTGTATTTACTTTGTAATCAATGTGTTCTGAGCTAAAAAGTCACACCCAAGCATTTCACGCTTCCGCCAGGATGCGACATAATTTTTAATTTTAATTGTTTATTGTCTTAGTTATGTATCATCGTTACATATTTTTGTAGATTTTATCAAATTTGTTCATTAGTTGATATTTTTTTTTTTTTTATGTAAGGCCCCGTTCCCGGGACGCTTACAGTTGGTCATGCATCGCATATAAAATACATATTTACATTTGTCTCGTAAAAACATTGCAGCGGAACATTAAAATACATTTTCATTTCTATATAAATGCTTTTGCAAGTTAATACAACATTCGTTACAAAATAGCTTGTTCGCATTACAATGGAAAAACATTAATCAAAAGAATGCCATCCCTAAAAGAGCTGAGTAGCCTTGCCGTGCCATCCTCAGCAATCATTTACCCGCCAACTGGAAAACGTAATAAAAGTCAGCGTTGCTGAGTGAGTTCTAGTTTTATAAAATAAACATAATTTACTTTCATCAAAAACTATTCCTTTATCATGCGATCATTCAACATACGTATACACAGATAATGTCATTATTATCTTTCATCTCATTCATTATCTTCCATTCTTTTCGTTCATTCTTTCTTCCGAGTCTTTTACGACGACATAGTCGCTCACCTCAATGGCAATCTCAATGATTGCACGCTATCCGAGTCTTTTGCTCCCCTAGGGTTGCTCACCTCATTCCCCATCACGATAGCAAGCTATCCGAGTCTTTTGCAACAACAAGGTTGCTCACCCCAAGGCCACATCACGATAGCACGTTACTCGAGTCTTTTGCAACGACAAGGTTGCTCACCCCATAGGCAACCTAAATGATTGCACTTCGTCCGAGTCTTTTGCAACACAAAGTCGCTCACCCCATATATATGCTTGCAAGCCTTTCATTCGTTGATTCATCATTCATTAATGCATGCATTCTTACTTCATGTTCCACTTCCATTATCTTTCGCTTTACATTACATAATACTTCATTCATTCATTCATTCGTTCATTCATTAGCAGGACATGCAAAGCCACAAGAAAGATAAGCATACATCATAAATAGGAACATATCATACATATACATCATCATCGTACAGGGCAACATCATACATTCATAATATGCATAAACATGCAACATCGTCATCATCATGCCCTACATGCTCTCTAAGGCCATAACCATCCTCTTACATGCTCTTACGGGTTACTTTACGTCAAAACTTACATATGCACCTTCCCCAGAAGGCCAGAAGTCAAACTACACATTCCTTTGAGTGCAACAGCCCTATTCAGGCGTATGAACACCCTTCAGTCGCATGGCCTCCGTGCGACTGAACATCATGCGATTGGGCTCATGCGGATGGTCATCTATGCAAATGAACATTCAATCGTGCGTATGGACCTTGTGTGAATGGGATTACTGCGAATGGGCACCTATGCAACTGACCTCATGCGAATGGACTCATGCGACTAAGCATCTATGCGACTGAACCCTCAGTCGTACACTCCCCATGCGACTGGACTACCAGTCGTGCGACTGAAGCCTTAGTCGTGCGATTGAACCCTCAATCGTGCGAATGAATCCCAATCGTGCGAATGACCCTCAATCGCCTCTTATTCGGCCGTATGGCCTCCATTCGGTCGCCTAGCTCTAGCTGATGCAGAATGGAGTTTATCCCGAACCCAATCTGCCATTTTCGGCCTCCAAGCTCATCCAAACCCATTCTAAGCCTAAATTAACCCTCCTGGACCTTAGGAATGCATACCATAACACCATACAAGCACACACAAGCCCGAAATCATACTCTAAACGCATCATACACACACACCCAAATGGGTCAAACACATACACACACAAAAACAGGTTTTGAACATTTTCCAGCCCCAAAATCAGTTGAAAACAAGTAAAAGTGGGGTCCTAGAACTCACACAATCGAGCACAACGTCAAGGGCTTCGATTTGGCTTGCTACTCGACGAGTTTGGACACCCGAATCACCCGAAACACCCCTTTTTCTCCTTTTCTCTCTTTTCTCTCTTCCCCCTCTTGAAACCCGAAAATTTGTGGTGTGTGGGGAGAGTGGGCTGCCCTCTCCCTACACATATCACCACATTTCCCAACTTTTATTCGTTGGCGAGTTTGGTCCCTCGACTTTGGACTTTATTTTCTTTTCCTTCTTCGCCGGCTTCAAAATAAGAAATATCCGGGTGTTACAAGTCCACCCCCCTTAAATAGGTTTCGTCCCCGAAACCTGTTATTATTCGAACAAACGTGGATAATGCTGTCTCATTTCTTCCTCAGTCTCCCACGTCGACTCGGATCCCTTCCTGTGCTTCCACTGTACACGCACAAGAGGAACCACTTTATTCCTTAGCCTTTTCTCCTTTCAGTCGATGATTGCCACTGGTTGCTCCACATAATTGAGCTGTTCGTTCACTTCAATATCTTCCAATGGGACAATCATATCTTCATCTGCTAAGCACTTCCTTAGATGAGATGCATGGAATGTCGGGTGAATTCCACTTAACTCATCCGGTAACTCCAGTCTATAGGCCACCTCTCCTACTCGAGCAATAATTCGGAAAGGGCCTATATACTTGGGCTCAACTTGCCCCGCTTTCGGAAGCGAATGATACCCTTCCAAGGTGAGACCTTCAACATGACCTGGTCACCCACCTGGAACTCAATCGGCCTGCGTCGTTTATCAGCATACGACTTCTGTCTGTCTTTGGCTGCTTTCATGAAGGCTTTAATCTTCTCAAGCTTCTTAGTCGTAGCTTCGATTACCTCGACGCTTCCCAATTCCTTTTGACCAATATCACCCCAACAAACGGGTGTTCTGCATCTCCTACCGTATAGCATCTCATATGGAGGCATGCCAATGCTGGCGTGATAGCTATTGTTGTATGAGAATTCGGCTAACGGTAGGTGGTCATCCCAACTTCCACCAAAATCAATCACACATGCTCGGAGCATGTCTTTCAACGTTTGAATGGTCCTTTCTGACTGACCATCAGTCTGGGGATGATAAGCCGTGCTAATATGTAACCTCGTCCCCATAGCATTGTGGAACTTCTTCCAGAATTTAGATGTAAACCGAGTGTCGCAATCCGACACGATAGACACCAGCACACCATGAAGAGTCACAATCTCCTTGATGAACAGATCAGCCAACCTCTCAGATTAATATGTCTCGCGGATCGGTAGGAAGTGAGCACTCTTCGTCAAACGATCAACTATCACCCATATGGCATCGTACCCTTTCGGGATACGCAACAGCTTGGTAATGAAATCCATGGTGATGTGCTCCCACTTCCATTCCGGTATATCCAGAGGTTGTATCTTCCCATATGGCTTTTGATGCTCGGCCTTCACCTGTAAGCAAGTAAGGCACTTACTCACATACTCCACCACATCGCGCTTCATACCCGGCCACCAATAATCTTTCTTCATATCATGGTACATCTTCGTGGCACCAGGATGAATGGAGTACCGAGTCTTGTGAGCTTCATCCATTACCTTCACCCGAAGATCCCCAAAACGAGGAATCCACACACGACCGAATCGGGTTCTAACACCGAGTGTGTTTTCACCCAATTCCCCAACCACACCTCTCATTCTTTCAGAGTTAAGATGATCTTCTTTCAATGCCTCATCTTGAAACTCTTTAACCTGCTTCATCACATCCGAGGTCATGATCAACTGATAGGCTTTCGCCCGAATCGGCTCGGGCCTCTCTTTCCGGCTAAGGGCATCGGCCACCACGTTGGCCTTGCCTGGATGGTAGTGGATCTCACAATCATAATCCTTTATAAGTTCCAACAACCGTCTCTGCCTCATGTTCAGATCCTTTTGCTTGAAGAAGTACTTCAGACTCTTGTGGTCAGTGAATATGGTGCACTTTGTCCCGTAGAGGTAGTGCCTCCAAATCTTTAGCGCGAAGACCACAACTGCTAGCTCCAAGTCATGAGTAGGATAATTGACCTCATGAACCTTCAACTGTCGGGACGCATAGGCTATAACCTTTCCTCTCTGCATTAACACACACCCCAACCCCGAGTAAGAAGCATCGGAATAAACCACCAGATCTTCACTTCCATCGGGTAACGACAGAATAGGAGCTTGAGTCAATCTCGCCTTCAATTCTTCAAACGCCTTCTCTTGAGCTTGACGCCATACAAACTTCACATCTTTTCGGGTCAACTTAGTCAGTGGAGAAGCTATCTTAGAGAAGTCTTGGATGAATCTTCTATAATAACCCGCCAAACCCAAGAAACTACAAATCTCGGATTGCGTCTTTGGTGACTTCCATTGCATAACCGCCTCCACCTTTGCCGGGTCCACCATTATCCCATCGGGATTCACCACGTGACCCAAGAACTGAACTTCGCGCAACCAGAACGCACACTTGGAGAATTTCGCAAACAACTTCTCCCTTCTCAACGTCTCCAGAACCTCCCGGATGTGACCGGCATGCTCTGCCTCGCTCCTCGAGTAAATCATGATATCATCAATAAACACGATCACTGATTTATCCAACATAGGCCGACACACACGGTTCCTCAAATCCATAAAAGCAGCTGGCGCGTTGGTCAAGCCAAAAGACATGACAAGAAACTCGTAGTGACCATAGCACTTACGAAAAGCTATTTTAGGAATATCTTGCTCCTTCACCTTCAACTGATGATAACCCGATCGAAGATCTATTCTCGAAAACCAACTGGAACCCTGAAGCTGATCGAACAAATCATCTATCCTCGGTAAGGGGTATCGGTTCTTCACTGTCAACTTGTTCAGCTCGCGGTAGTCGATGCACATCCTCATACTACCGTCATTCTTCTTTACAAACAGGACTGGAGCACCCCAAGGAGAGATAGTCGGTCTAATGAACCCCTTATCAAGCAGCTCTTGCAACTGCTCCATCAACTCTTTCATCTCGGTCGGAGCCAACCGATACGGTGCCTTGGCGACAGGTTGGGCACCCGGTATCAGATCAATTTGAAACTCGATCTCTCTGTCAGGTGGCACTCCTGATAAGTCTTCTGGAAACATATCTGGAAAGTCACACATAACCGGTACATCGGCTAGTTGTGGTGTTGGCGTATCCACATCCTTTACATAGGCCAAGTAGGCACTACATCCACACCTCATACACTTCCCCGCCACCGCCATCGAGATCACTTTCGGAATGGTAGTAACCCGATCACCATAAACCGTCACTGCACTACCATCAGGCGCCGACAACCGAATCATCTTCTTGCGACACACAATGTTCGCCTCGAAGTCCGCTAACCAATCCATCCCAAGAACCAAATCAAAACCACCTAAGGTCATCACAAACGGTCTAACAGGAAACTTATGACCCTCGAGCTCCACATCACAGTTCTCTATCATCTCAGAATTCCTGGTAGAGTTACCTATGGCAGTTTCTACATCAAAGGGCGCATCAACACGTCTACTACTAACAGGCAGCTTAGCACAGAAAGCAGCAGAAATAAAACTTTTACTGGCACCCGAATCAAATAACACAGAAGCTAAAGTTTGGTTCACCAGAAACGTACTGGACACGACATCAGGGTCTGTTCTAGCTTCCTCCTGTGTCATGGTGAATGCCCTGGCGCTCGCCCTCGGTCCATCACCTCCCGTCCTCTTTGCCCCTGAACTCTCAGCCCTCGGCTTCTTACAATCTTTGAGCACGTGACCCTCTTCACCACAGTTAAAGCACCGGACCGTACGACAGTCCTTTGCCATGTGCCCCGCTTTTCCACACCTGAAACATAAGTTTGACCCAAACCTGCACTCCCCGCTATGCTCCCGTCCACATTTACCACACCTTCTCGATCCCGCACCCGACATGCCCACACGGCGATCATCCACCCGTGTCTTCTTATTACCCGTCGAGGCATTACCCCGACCAAACCTCTTCCCTTGCCAGTTCCGATCACCACCGTTCTTCCCGCCACCATCAGTCACCACCACCGTCCTCTCATCATACAATCTTCCCGCCAAATCCACCGCCGACCTAAACGTGCTCGGCCGGGCAGCGATCATGTGCCTGCGAATATCCGCCGACAAACCCTGTATATACCTCTTGATCTTTCGGGATAGAGGCGTCACCTGATCCGGCACCAGATGTGCCATCTCGTTGAATTTCATGGTGTACTGTTGGTGTGTCATGGTCCCCGCCTCCAGTTGCAGAAACTCCCTTTCGACCTTATCCATTTCCCTGTGAGGACAGAACTCCTCAATCACCATCTTCTTCAGTTCGGGCCACCTCATTCTCCCGATTTCCGATTACCCTCCGCTTGGACAATGTGTCCCACCAGCATAGTGCCGAGTCCACAAATGAATGGGTGGCAAACTTTACTTTTAATCTTCCCGGCACTCGCTGATGTCGAGAACAGCCTCCATTTCTCTCACCCATCGGTGAGCAGCAGCAGCATTGCCATTTCCATCGAAAGTAGGGGGCTTGCATCTCATAAACACCCTGTAGTTACAGCCTCGTGTCACCTCTCGCACAGGCTCCTCTTCCTCTTCCTCCTCATTATCAGAGAAAATCGTTTCAGGCTCCGGTTGCTCCCCCGAGGCCCAGTTTCTCTCCTTCCTTTCCACTTCCTTCACATCCTTGATGACTTCGGTCACCACAAACGGTAAAATTGTCTGCATGACCTGATGTACTTCCTCAACAACAGCCTCCTTTACCGAGGCCCTCAAGTTTGCACTCTCATCCCCAGCTTCTGGATGAAGAGTCTCAGGTTCTGCAGGAACCTCCTTCTTAGCTCTAGGCCTTCCTCTTTTAGGGTGTGGTTCAGCATCAGGGCCACCACGGCCTCCACCCCTAGAAGCTCTAGAAGATCTACCACCAGCCATTCTCTATCACACTGAAAGATTCAAACACCAACATGGTCATTCAAGGAAACAACTCAGTTTATGTCAAGTATAGTAAGTCCCTAATTACAGTGGCTAATTGTGATTAGCCACTTACTGTACTCTTCATACCCCAAGTATTACCTGTCCTGACTACATCAGTATTCAAATCTACATACAACACATAACCATATACCATGCGCACATAAACCGGTTAACTTTAAGAAAATACCTGATGGCACGCAACTACTCAGTTTGGCATCCCATTCCCCTTTCTTCCCATTTTCAGTTTAAGTTAAGGTTTATTTTGAAAATTTACCCATTTCACTTAAACTTTGGCTCTGATACCAACTTGTAAGGCCCCGTTCCTGGGACGCTTACAGTTGGTCATGCATCGCATATAAAAATATACATATTAAATTTTCTCGTAAAACATTGCAGCGGAACATTAAAATACACTTTCATTTCTATATAAATGTTTTGCAAGTTAATACAACATTCGTTACAAAATAGCTTGTTCGCATTACAATGCAAAAACATTAATCAAAAGAATGCCATCCCAAAAAGAGCTGAGTAGCCTTGCCGTGCCATCCTCAGCAATCATTTACCTGCCAACTGGAAAACGTAATAAAAGTCAGCGTTGCTGAGTGAGTTCTAGTTTTATAAAATAAACATACTTTACTTTCATCAAAAACTATTCCTTTATCATGCGATCATTCAACATACGTATACACAGATAATGTCATTATTATCTTTCATCTCATTCATTATCTTCCATTCTTTTCGTTCATTCTTTCTTCCGAGTCTTTTGCGACGACATAGTCGCTCAACTCAATGGCAATCTCAATGATTGCACGATATCCGAGTCTTTTGCTCCCCTAGGGTTGCTCACCTCATTGCCCATCATGATAGCAAGCTATCCGAGTCTTTTGCAACAACAAGGTTGCTCACCCCAAGGCAACATCACGATAGCATGTTACTCGAGTCTTTTGCAACAACAAGGTTGCTCACCCCGTAGGCAACCTAAATGATTGCACTTCGTCCGAGTCTTTTGCAACACAAAGTCGCTCACCCCATATATATGCTTGCAAGCCTTTCATTCGTTCATTCATCATTCATTAATGCATGCATTCTTACTTCATGTTCCTCTTCTATTATCTTTCGCTTTACATTACATAATACTTCATTCATTCATTCATTCGTTCATTCATTAGCATGACATGCAAAGCCACAAGAAAGATAAGCATACATCATAAACAGGAACATATCATACCATACATCATCATCGTACAGGGCAACATTATACATTCATAATATGCATAAACATGCAACATCGTCATCATCATGCCCTACATGCTCTCTAAGGCCATAACCATCCTCTTACATGCTCTTACGGGTTACTTTACGTCAAAACTTACATCTGCACCTTCCCCGAAGGCCAGAAGTCAAACTACACATTCCTTCGAGTGGAATAGCCCTATTCGGGCGTATGAACACCCTTCAGTCGCATGGCCTCCATGCGACTGAACATCATGCGACTGGGCTCATGCGGATGGTCATCTATGCGAATGAACATTCAATTGTGCGTATGGACCTTGTGCGAAGGTGTAACACCCCGAAAAGTCGAAACGAGTTATTAAGGATAATGGGCTTAAATAATGGGTATTTAATAAAAGAAGGAAATGGGTTATGGGCCAAATTGGGTTTATGGACAAGAGCCTAAGTGATTAAGGCCCATAATCAGCCCTTAACCTACCCAAATCAGCCTCCATCTCCATCATTACAACCCTAGCCCCCAAAATTCGTAGAGAGAGAAAGTAGAGAGAGAAAGTGAAGAAGAAAACTCAAGATTTGAAGCTTCCAAGGTGAAGAGATTGAAGATCTGGGTGTTGGAGCATCAAGATCTAAGAAAGAAGTAACAAATCCAGGTAAGAATCGACCTCTAAACCCTTCTGAAGATCAAACCCAGATTCTAGGGTTTTGGGTTTTGAAACGTTGCAAAGAATCGCATAAAGGTCATATTTTTACGTATGAAGACATGTATAAAGCTTAGATTTAGCCTCATGGATGATAAACTAAGAGATTGGACGTAAAAAGTTATGATTTTGGGTTAAAAACTGACTGGTTCGTAATTTTTATGCGATCTGCGAAACTGTATATTCATCCAGCGAATTTGCATATTCAATCAGCGAAACTGAGGATCTTCCTGTGAAATTATAGTTTCGCAGGTAGTTTCGCAGACATGTTTTTCCAACGAAAGTTGGGCGAAACTGGCAGCAAAACTGGCAGCGAAGATGCCAGCGAAACTGCCAGCGAATGTGCTAGCGAAACTAGTAGCGAAACTGCTGGTGAAACTAGCAGCGAAAGTGTTGGCGAATCTAGCTGCGAAATTGCTGATCTTGCAGCGAAATTAGCAGCGAATTTAGGTAGAAAATTAACCCTTAGAGTGTTAACTTGTCTGCAGGTTGTGTAGTGGGATCCTAGCCTAGAAAGCTTAGTCTAGAGGTTATTCGTGGTATCCAAGTGAGTTCTAGATCCCCTATTTATAAGTTTTTCATGTTTTGGGGCTATTATGCATACTAAATTTACGTTTTTAAATGACCAAGATTTTAAGGGTTTTAACAGGAAGAACGATTTTAAGGGGCCCCAGCCAGGGGCGTTGCCCCTTTGACCCCACTAGGGGCTGCTGCCCCTAGGACCCCGCTATCAGGGGCTGCCGCCCCCGAACCCCCGCTGTCCCGCGGCGGATCGGTTATGTTTTTATGATGAATTTTACTTGGAATGATGTGTACTTAATAAGTTAAGTATTATATATATTAAAGTGGAAGATGATATTAATGAAAAGCGAAACTTAATGAATGTTACCCCCGGGCCTGTTTGATGATGTAAAGTCTTGCAAGCACTATGATAGACTTCACTTATGTGAGTCTGATGTATGATGATGGATCTGTATTCATGAGCGGGCTATGTTCCTTGCAGTGTGGATCAACTGTCGGGGGTTAGCTACCGTATTCATGTGTACCGACAGGGATTGACATTTGTTGTCGATCAACATGGAGCTCTTGCTTTGTGCAATCTCATTTATGATGAAAGTGAAAGATAATGAAAGAATGAAAGATAATGAACATGCTTATTATGATGCAAGTAATGTTATGTACTATGTTGTATGCATGGTCATTATATGAAGGATAAAGTTTATATTTTCTTATATTATTTAAAACTAGAACTCACTCAGCGAAGCTGACTTTTATGCATAATAGTTGGCAGGTAAGAGCTGAGGCTGAGGATGGCACACAGAGCTGCTTGGGGAGCTATGGATGGCATTCCTATTTATGAATTATTTATTGTAATTTAAGAACAATTAGCATGTTTTATTTGAAATTAAAGGACAAATGTATGAGTACAATATGGTTTCTAAGTTTTAAATGAATGTCTAATTATTTCCGTTGCAATGTTTTATTATTAAACTGATTTTATGCTATGATTAACCAACTGTGAGACTTCCCGGGAACGGGGCCTTAGAAGTTGGTATCAGAGCCAAAGTTTAAGAGAATTGGGTAAACTGTTTTCAAAACCTAAACTTAAACTGAAAA
Source organism: Flaveria ramosissima (assembly GCA_025215565.1). Lineage (NCBI taxonomy): Eukaryota > Viridiplantae > Streptophyta > Magnoliopsida > Asterales > Asteraceae > Flaveria > Flaveria ramosissima. The sequence goes on along the minus strand of CM046035.1, from coordinate 57,730,406 downwards.
TGGGACCGAATGAAGGATGCCAATCCAAGTAGCTACGTGCCATCAGTTAAAAGTTTCAAGTAAACCGGAATTATATGCGTGTGCTATTTGTTTATGTACTTGTAGATTTGAATACTGATATGTGTTAGGATAGTGATTGCTTGGGACAGGAGGGTAAGGTAAGTGGTTAATCACACTTGGCCACTGTAATTAAGGACTTACCATACTTATAATGATCTGAGCAATTATCTTGAATAACCATTTTGGTGTTTGAATCTTATAGGAATTAGTTATGGCTGGTAGAGAAAATCTGGGAAGGCAACCCGAGGAGGTGCTCGTGGCGGGCGTACTACTGAGCCACGTGTCACCCGGAGCAAAGCTAAGGCTCCCGAGACTGTCCATGAGGAGTCAGACCTCCATAGTCACCCGGAGGGGGAGGGATCAGCCACCCTCAAACCCACTGTGAAGGAGGCTATTGCTGATGAAGTCTACAATGTCATGCAAAATGTCTTACCCTCGGTGGTGACCGAGGTGATCAAAGCAGTCAAGGATGGAGAGAAAGCTGAGAAGAAGGGGAAGGAAAGTGAGAAGAATTCAGGAAAGTCCACTGGGAGGACTGAGGAGTCTGAAGAGGAGCCATCAAACCCTAAGGTGGTAGTCCATGATGACGATATAGTGATGAGGAGTCCGAGAGAGAGACTATTAGAGGGTGCAACTATGGGGCATTTCAAAGGTGCAAGCCCCAACCTTTGACGGTAACGGCACTGCTATTGCCGCTCATCGTTGGGTCAGAGAGATGGAAGCGGTGGTACTGGAAATTAGTGAGTGCCGAGAGGATCAAAAAGTTAAGTTTGCCACTCATTCCTTCGTTGACTCAGCGTTATGCTGGTGGGACAATATTGTCCACGCTGAAGGGAAGCGATCGATAGCCAAAATGAAGTGGTCTGAGCTGAAGGAGTTAGTGCTAGAGGAGTATTGTCCCCATCGGGAATTGGACAAGATGAAAAGGAGAGTTCTTGTATTTGAAGGCTGGGAACATGACTCATCAAGAGTATACCTCCAAGTTCAATGAACTTGCAAGACTTGTGCCAGACATGGTGACACCTGCGTCCAGAAAGAACAAAAGATACATACAGGTTTGCCTGTGGACATCAGGAGGCACATGATTGCAGCCAGACCGGGTACGTTTAGGTCTGTGGTGGATTTAGCTGGGAGGTTGTACGATGAGAGAGACCCAGTGCCTGTACAGAAAAAGGTGGAGAAATGGAATGGGAACAAGAATGGAAATGGGAAGAGGTTCGGAGGTGATAACTTCCGGAGTGGAGAGAAGAGGATGAGGGTTGAGGATTAGCCTGGGAGACACGGAAATACTGGGGAAGTAGGTGCTTGTAGAAAATGTGGAAAAGGTCATTCAGGGGAGTGCAGAGTTGAGACAGGAAAATGAAAATGTTTCAAATGTGGAGGCGAGGGCCACTATGCTAGGGATTGCAAGGTGGGGAAGTGTTACCTGTGTGGCGAGATGGGTCATGCGAGAAGGACTGTAAGAAAGGAAAACCAGAAGGATCAGGAACGGTTAAAGCTGGAGATAAGGGAAAGGGTGACGGTTCAAGTAATTATATATATATATATATATATATATATATATATAATATTATATATATATAGATATATATATATATATATATATATAATATATATATATATATAGATATATATATATATATATATATATATAGATATATATATATATATTATTGGGGAGGGTTCAAATGAGAACTCATTTGTTTTGTGAGAACTCTAGGAACTAATCTCGCCACTAGTTTTCAATGGCAAAAAAGTAATTAACAAACATATAATAAAAAAATTACAAATGAAAAATAAAATAAAAATAAAAAAAATAAAAACACAAAAATGTTCCCCTAATTTCCCTCTTTCATAAAAGAAATTTAAAAAAACTTACAAAAATAAAAAAAATTCTCGTTTTTTTTACGAAATTCTTTTTACACATGTGTAATACCGGATTTACACATATGTATAAACAGATTTACACATGTGTAAACAACAGATGGACGATTTTTTTTAAAAAAGATATATCAATATGGTAGGCGTTGGAAAGATAAAAAACACTGAATTTTATGGTGAAATTTATTTGGAGAAATGATGTCGTGAAAAAAAGTTATGAACATTTTAAAAAATAGGAGAAATAGCATGTGATTGCATGTGATAAAAAATAAGTGGCTCATATATACATATTACTGTGAATTTATTTACTCATTTGTTATTTAAAGTATTGATCCACTCGTGTAACACACGAGTCACTAACCTAGTTAATAATATTTTATTTTTGCAACACTAAATTTGTAATCTAATTAAAATCTAATTTTTAAAGTTGGATATAAATAATTTGTTAAAATTTAAATATGAATTTCATTTAGTTGATAAATAAAAATAGAATTCAAAATTGAATTAATTTCTTAAACTTTGTTCAAATATAAGACTTAAGGATCTTATAAATTCCTTTCAAATTATGATGGATTAAATAAAAGAAAAATAAAATCTATAATAATAACTTTTTTCATCCACTGCCCCCCTCGTAGTCATCGCCCCCCAAACTGCTACCCCTAACACTTGTCATAAAGTGTTGGTATCACCACTGCTATCTATAGTCTTTGTTTATCACCGCCTCCAATCATCTACCATCTAACGATGCCATACCCACACGTCATAATCTTCTATTGTCGCAACTGTTGGAATATTAATAATCAAGAAATTAGAAAGTCAAAGTGAAAAGTCAAAATACATGATAATAATTACCCTATATTTAAAAACCAATGGGAAGGAATAGTTTGTATACAGGGTTTTGTCTTTTGGCCATTGGTTTTTTCGATTTTGCTGTTTGCCCCCGAAACTATGTTTATATTGGTGTATTTGTGTTTTGTAGAGAGAGAAAGTGGGTTTGTGGGAACTGAGTGGATCTCTGGTGGAGGTTGCCGTCGGTTTACTCTTTCCAGCTTCACGGTGAAGAGGGAAATGTGGAGAAGGTGAGAGTTGCGTGTTCATCTCCACCGTTGCGATGCGGTGACGTTGACCGGATGACGAAGGTCTGCGTACTAGAGGTAACTATACATACTGCTATGCCCAAGGTACTAATCCATCCCTGTTCTTGGGTTTTCATCTCCCTCTTTGGAGATGGCAGAAGATGGTAATGGCGATGAAGAACCACGAGTCAATCATTTTTGTCCTCGTAGTTGAGAGAAATCTCACTTTTTTAGGCAGAAATTCATCTACTTTCTAACTGTAGAAGCAAGGTAGATTTCAAACAACAAATTGGTCAACAACATGTTAATTATCACTCACTGTCTTAATTTTTCTTATCATTACATGTACACACACTCATTCATTTCATATTTCAGATTTTGATGAAAACCCAAACAACTAATTCCCTGCAGATGTGAATTTTGGCAGATTTTGGGTTGTGCACTAAACCTTAAATCACCGTCGCGTGGATTTGAGTTTGATTGGAAGTTGATCGCGGTGCTTTCATACCCTTTTTATAGACATGATAGGTCTATTCAAAATGACATGTTGTTTAGGACTCAATTGAGTTGATTTAACGGGTTTTTGATTGCAACATCAAGGCAACAACATTTTAGTTATTGTAATTCTTGTATGTACAGAACCGTTGTTGAAGTTGGATTCTATTTGCTAGAAACCTCATCTTATAACCAAACACTTATCTTACTTCTAATAGAAATGGCATGATACCCCTTAATTCAATTCATTTCTCGATAATGCTACATAGAATCAATGGTACAACTTGAAGAGGCATTGATATGTAAAAATATTTTGTTGCCTGTAACAGGATCTATCATGTGGATGTTTGGTGAATTTGCATCTTACAAACCTTTTGGTAATCTCTTACCAAACAAATGTGTTGATCCAATTGCAGGTGTTTTTCTATGTTCTTTAAAATGTTGAGGTTAGTACATAAAGATGCAGCTAAATTACGTATATTTGTTGGGAACTAATGGTAGAAGACCTGCATTATCTCACTTCATAGATTATCTCAATTAAATTCTTATACTTATCCTCAATACTTTAGATCTCAACATGAGGAATACTATATCTTCACACTTTACACTATAACTTGGTGTTAGGTTCAATCAGTAGAAGCCATGTACTGCAGGGATAGTATGTTTCACATTTTTTTATCAAGGAATATATATCTACGATCCTTAAACACTTATGCTAAGATGAATTAATTCTAACAGTTGCTTTTGTTCTGTTCTAACTGAGATTAAAAGTTGGAGAAATAGATTATGAGCAGTAATAGGTTGATTAAATTCACGTTTTGTAGTCATTATGAAATATCTTATTGTAAAGGGACAAGGGCTAACATTAATATTGATGGCATACTCAGTTGAGCACGACAAAGTATAAGAGTTTAGTTTCAATGGCCTAATTGCTTAAGGAAATGAGCCAACGTCCTTAAGTTTTTGCATTGGATGAGTATTAGGATAATGACTCTAATTTTTCAGTTATATGATAGTAATGCGCCGCAAAGCTCGGGTTTGTTTTACTATTTCTTTCTAAAAATGATAGCCTATATTTTTATCCGCAGTTGCTCAATAACAGCAAGTTAATTTAAAAGACCATAAGACTTCCTCCTCCCTAAACATATGAATGATATAAAACGATCTCAACTCAAAATAAGAGGCATTCCCCGCCGCAACGAGCGGTGGGGAAATAACTAGTTGGTAGTTAAAATTTAGTTATTTAACCATCAAAATCTATAGTGTGTGTTTAATTGTGTCCTTCCTGACTTTCTTCATCAGGAGTTCTTGCACAAATTATGAGCATACACACTTTGATCAATCCAAACTAATCCTACTTAGTAATCAACCCTAGGTGCAACATGGTATACAAGTGAAGGTTGGAAGCTGATCGGATTAGAAGTATAGTCTCTATAAAAGCAAAATAGAGTATGTCACAGAAGTCTTTGTTTATGCTAATGAATGAAAAGGCAATTATGTGAAGAAAGAAGATGCATTTTGATCGACCGAAGCAAGTGATTGAAGATTCAATCAAAAGAAGAAACATATATGGTCTAGAGAAATCGATAGGATGTATTAAAATGAAATGGAAGACGCAGAAATAAATGGCAAAAAGATCGATCCAAATATTATTAATCTTAGGAATCTAAAAATTCGATCAAAAATTCAATTCAGAACTTGTTAACGATTCTTCGAACAACAAGTCCCATCAACATAGAAAAATCAATTCTATTTCAGTGATGACGGCGCTAACCCACTTCAATCTTGATCACTTGTATCAGGAGAGTTTGAATCAAAATTGTGATAGGAAAATCGAATGATGTAAAACAAAATTATGTGTATAGAGGATTAGTTTGTTATCAGAAAAAAGGATGGCACAATAGTTTCGATAATTGATCTAACACTTCAATTCATCAGGGATAAAGAAGAATCAAGGGTTTTTTTAAAGGCTAGCAAGGAGGATTCAAGTGTGGAAACTTTGTACATTATGGTGAAGGATTTCAAGACTGATCATACAAAGATATTGGAAGAAAGACGCAAAAGGCATCCAAGAAACTTTGAATTTGGCATGAGGAAGAACGTGGAATGCACAATGGATGAACCAGAAAATTAAGCAAGTTTATGAATTCTTGATCAAGGAAGTGGTTATTGGAATATTTATAATAAAAAAGAAAGGTTAAATTGAAAGATATCTGTTTGTCAATTGGTAGTTTGGGTAGTTAAAAGTTAGTTATGTGTAACATCCGCCATTTTCCAAGTTAAAACCCAAACCCGAACCCATTTTGAGCTTCCATGATTAATTTGTTTAATAAATGGATCAAATACATTAAATATGTAATCAACTTATTGATTGATAAATAATTATTTTTCATAAAATTATAAAGTTTATCAATCATGTTACAACAAATAACTAAATGAAAAAGACTTATTAAAACTTATAAGGTTGTAAAATGAATTTTAATAAACTTATAAAGTTTTATTAGTAATTATGAATTTAAATACTGAAAATAAATAATCAAAATATAAAGTTTACAAGTTTTATAAAACTTATAAAGATTAACAAATAAATAATTTGATTGATTATTCAAATTGGTTTTATAAAGTCTATAAATATTTTATAAAAAAAGTTGTTAAAATTAGAGTCTTCAAGAATTTAAATTTTAAATTATAATTATTCTTTTATTTATTTAAATTATTTAATTTTATATTTATTTCAAATTCCAATCATAACCCCCTTTTAAAAGACTTATAAATCACCATTAACACCATTCATAACCTCCTCCTAACCTCAAGTATAAAAGCAAGGCTTAGGCCTCACTTTTCATTTGCTCATTCTCTAAAAATCTCACTCTCATATCTTTCTTTTATTTATTGGTTATGATCAATTTGAAGAATTTTATTTTACAAGAGATTTTAAGAATTCTTAATACTAAGGTAATCTTTTATTGCTTTTATATTATACATTTTAATCATCCTAACATCCAATTGTTTTCATGACTTTATGTTCTTATTATTAATCTTTCTTCTACCAAATCTCTATTTATTTTAATAATTATCATTTGATCATTAACATTTTAATAATCACTAACCTTATAACAATCACTAACATTCCTAAATTAAGCTAGCAACATACTAAGATAAACAAAGAATCCCGTTTGCATGTGGACGGCTATGCCGCCGCATTTGGTTATTCAACAAGATTATTGTTCTAATGATGGCTATGTCAAAGTCTTAGAATATTTTTATAACTCAAATAAAGACTAATATACCATATATTGGCATAATAAAATGTCTAACCCGTTTCATGCTTTAACGATTTTAAAAAGTGCACATAAGTGCCTTACTACAATTCTGGCAGAATATAATCTTACTTCAACCGACCATAACTTGATCATAAAAAACTAAATTTGAGTAAACTCAGACTCCAATATTGAGTTCATTGAATTACCTGTTCAACAATAATTTATACGTCTTCAAACTCAATCGGACGACTCAATAATAGCCTTCACAAGATACGTGCGCATTTCAGCACCTTCTGTCTTGTGCTGCTTGTTTGACCTATTTAAAGATCTTTTCATTAAAATTGTTTCTGAACGAAAGTTCTCCGGGAGACTTTGAACTAGTCAAGTATAAATTTTTACAATTTTATGAAACCGTTTTCTATTTTTAAAACATGTTTAAACACATACCAAACATTCTGTCCAGAATCTAGAATTGATGCAATAATCCTTTCTCAATCTACCTTTCGCTTTTTAGCATTCTCTAAACGTCATAACTTCTTGTAATGAATTCCAAACTCAAGTTATTGTTTTTTTTATCATTTAGGACATCACATTTGACTCTTGACATCCAAACTTTCTTATGTACTCTACAACCATCACTATACTTGTGAGTCTTCCATATGAGTTCTCCATACCCCTTTTTACTTTATTTTACATCTTTTGGGGTGAAACATGTTAACTTATAAACTTACACTTGTAAACATCTTGATACTTTTAAATGCACATGAAATTCATCTTTACCTTTTTGTCATGGTTATTTGTTGTTGATACATGTATGTCCCTAGATCATGATTTGTAATGTAATGAACTTGTCTGTCTGATTATGATGTAATTGTAATCATTAATGAAATGATATGAATTGGTTGTTACTTGTAATGTTTAATATTTCATTAATGAGTTGTGATTGAATTGATTGGGTTTATGATTGTTTGAATGATAGCACATTATGTTATATTAATTAAAACATTCAAACATAACTTAATGAAGTTCTCATGCGGATGGCCCATGCGAATGGACCACACGCATGAATAACTTCATACGATTGACTCAATCGCACGACTGAACCAGGAACTGGATCAGTCGTATGATTGACACATAAGATTGACTCAATCGCACGACTGAACACTCAGTCGTGCGGATGAATCAACCGCATGGTTCAATCGCACGACTGAACCATACTTATGGCCCAGTCGCACGATTGAACAATACTAACCTATAAATAGACCCAATTCGTGGGAAAACGTAAGCATTCATCCCATTACGATTCCAGACGTACCCTAGCCGTCCAGAAGCCTCCCAAATCGTTCTCCAAGTTCATAGAACACATCAGATCGGTTCCTAATCGATTTCTGACGTTGATTTTCAATTCTTGATTGATTCATCGTGTGTTCTCACTGATTGGATCGCCAATCAAATAGGATTCCGCACTATTTGAGTTGGTTTAAACACGCAATCACTTGGTATTTCGTTCAAATACCAGGTCCTAACAAGTGGTATCAGAGCTTTGGCTCTTGATTTCGTGTTGATTCAATCAAGATTGCATAAAGTTTGTGTTTTTGCACGAAAAACGCAATCTTTAGCATCAAAAGTGATCTTGGACGTTCCCTGCTCATCGAAGTTCAGTTTCTACGGACTTAGAGACGATTTGGACTTGCAAAATTTCGAATTTTCACGGCTGAAACCCGTCAAACCTAGAAATTTTCGCAAAACAGCAGCTTCAGTCGCACGAGTGACCCATTCGCACGACTAGACTCATTCGCAGTGTTCATTCGCACGACTGGATCTAGTCGCACCCTCATTCGGCCGACTGAACCGTTCGTTCGCATAGCTCATACGCACCATATTCATTCGCACGACTGAACCATTCGCCCTGTTCAGTCGCACGGTTGAACCAATCGCAGAGTTCATACGCACGATAAGACCATTCGCATCCTTCAGTTGCATCAGTTAAAGTTGATTTGATTAGACTCTAAGTTTATTAACCATGGAAGATCAGATGTCAGCCTTTACTGCTGGGAAGGACTCAAGAATTCAGAACCTGCTGCTGCTTGAGAGTGAGGTGGGTATTCACAATAAACCACCAAAGCTCTTGACTTTAGATGAGTTTCCTCACTGGAAACAACGTTTTGAGATCTACCTCAATGGAGTAGATCCTAATCTGTGGGAAGCTATCGAGGTTGGGTATAGTACACCAGTGGGAGCAGATGGAGTAAAATTAACGTTAAGTGGGATGACTGACGCACAGAAAGTAAAGTATAATGCAGAGAAAAGAGTTTATGCGATGATAACTCAGTCGATCCCCAAAGACATATTCCACCAGTACTCAAGAACAAGCAGTCCAAGAAACTGTGGGATGAGCTAGAGAAAAGGTATGATGGGAATGCATCGTTAAAGGCAATCAAGGCAAAGGAGTTAAAGAAAGAATTCGATAACTTCTCATCGATTGGTAACGAGAGTTTAGATGAAGTCATAGACAGATTCTACCATTTGATGAGCGAGTTGCATACACATGGAGTGGAAACAACTATGGAAGAGAAAGTAAGCAACTTCTGTCAGATGGATTGCCTGATAAGTGGGCTTCATTCGTGTCTAATCTTAGACAGAATGGAATGCTTGTAAAGCTGGATATAAATGACTTTATTCTCAAGCTGCGTGAAGAAGCACTAAGGATGAAGTATAGAGCACAGAAGTCTTCGTATACAAAAACCCAGCTTTATACAATGCCACGCCTCAAGCTAAGACATCTGGAGCACCTCTCCAGACAGCATTTGTGTCTAGCTCGTCAGGTCCTTCACATGCTTCTCCTTCTGGATCAGACACGTCAGGGTCGTCATGTACCCACTATATTGGATCAGAAGCAAGTGCTACCAAATTGAAGACCGAGAACCTCGGTAATGTGACCGTAGAAGTAGCACGAGAGCATATGGATCTTCTAGCCGCAGTAGTTCATTCATATGATGGACTTGTGGCTGGGAAGATTGGAAACTGTCATCTGGCAGATGAAGACTACGAGCAGGTAGATGAAATGGAGCTTGAAAGAATGGATATAATGTGGGCCTTAGCTAGCGCTGTCCGAAGGGCGAAGAAGTTTGTTAAGAAGACAGGACAAATTTGATAGCTACTAAGGACACCACATTTGGCTTTGACAAGAGCAAAGTGACCTGCTTCAACTGTGGAGAGAAAGGGCACTTCAAGAGGGAATGTGTCAAGCCAAAGAAACGGGTAATGGGAACCCGTTCTCATCCTTTACTCGCCAAGACAAGCAAGCCTCTCCAGTTCTACTTCATCAAACAAGGACCCAAAAGCCTTGACTGCTCATGATGATGAAGGACAGGACTGGAGTTTTAGATTTGTCTCACCAGAATCTAACATTGCCAGTGTTGAAGATATTGATGATGATTCTGCGAGTGAAGGTGATTTAGCAGTTGAAATAGCGATGTCACACAGTGAAGAAACAACTGCAGCTGAGTCAGTTACACACCAAAGGAGGAGACTTCCACGTCAGAAACAGAAAAGTCAGAATCACCAGAACCAGAGACGTCTGATGCTGCGTTGATGGCTAACTCTTCTGAAACAACACAGGTAAGTACAACTGACCAAATGTTTAATAATCATGCTTGTTCTAACTGTGATATGTTTAGGAATAGCATTGATGAAAAATTTGCTAGGTTATTAGATCACAATGATAACTTAGTAAAGGATTTACAACTATGCACTGAGGCCAATAGAGTTCTAAAACAAAATGAGCATAGTTATAAAGAAAAGATAGACCTATTGACTAAACAACTTAGGGAAACCGAAGTAGTTGCCTTTAATCAAGCAAATGACATTAGGTACTATCTAAACTCCCTAGAGGACACTAAGAAGCAAAAGGCAGTTCTAGAAGTAGAAGTTAATTCCTTAAAACAGAAACTGCATAGTTGGACTAGTTCTTCACACATAGTTCAACACTTAGTGAGAGAAAGAATAATGGGGAGGGATTAGGCTACAAAGTGGTTCCACACCACCTGAGACCTTGATGAACACCAAGTCTAACCAGTAAACAACAACCCAATCAAGGATCATGTGGTGACCACTCCTCTTGTTACTGATCCAGACACATCATGTTCATCTACTGAATCTGGACAGAAACAAAAGGAGGCCACTTCAAAGGCAAAGGGTAAATTGCCTTGTTTAATCTGGAAATGAATTTGAAAAAGTTAACTTAAAGTCAGGGTCAAACAGAGTCAAATCAGAACCCAAAAAGACTTCAACGTTAATTTTTCACATGCTACAAGTCAAAAACCAGTTAACCAAAAAGTGGAACAAGTTAAACAGGTTAAAACAGTTAAATTTGTTAAACCAGAGAAAACATCAAACATGCAAGAGTCAAAACCTAAAGTGATTGATGTTACTAAAGTGTCACGCATTTCTCCACAAAGAAAGTCTACTCATAAAGTTGATAGCAGATTGTGCTACAACTGTGGAGAATGTGGACATATTGCTTCCTATTGTCCTTTCTATCAGACACCTAGGAAGAAGATTGATCTTCAGGACTCTAGACCTAGGTCTTCTAAGAGGAGTTCTCTAACTCCACCTAGAAGATCTAGTGAACCTAAAGTCCAACCTGTAAGCCAGACGACTGTTTATCATAAACAGGCATTGCACAAATCTGGCTTATGGAAAGAGAAGTCATCCTGTGTGTCTGATACTGATGACAAGAAGGAATCTGAGTTACCCTCACCTTCTAAAGGTCAATGGGTAGAGTTTATGATGTGTGATGCCTCTGGGAAACCCAAGACAGTAAAGGCTTGGGTTCCTAACCTAAACTAATACATTTACTTGATATGTGCAGGGTGTTCGGTATAGCGCTGAGACTAACACGTGGATTATAGACAGCGGGAGCATCCAGGCACATGACAGGAAATAGAGCCCTTTTATCAAACGTCAAACAAATAAAAGGAGGGCATGTTTCCTTTGCAGGAAACAAGGGAGGATACATCACAGCACAGGGAGAAGTGGGAAATCAGAAAGTTAAGTTTGATAAGGTGAACTACGTTCAACAACTTCAGAATAACTTACTTTCTGTTTCCCAAATCTGCGATAAAGGATTTAAAGTCATCTTCGACAACAAGAAGTGTTACGTGCTGAAGAAAGACTATATGATTCCAGAGGACCAAGTTCTGATGACTGCTTCAAGATATAAGGACCTTTATGTCTTGGATCTGTCAACAGCTGCTCCAACGGATCATGAGGTGCAGTGCTTTCTATCTAAAGCTACTGAGAAGGACTCAATCTCCTGGCATAGGAGAATGGGACACATTAGTCAAAGGAAGATGAATCACTTGATTCAGAAGGACTTAGTGAGAGGAGTAAATGTCAAGAACTTCCAACTTCCTGACTTTTGTGTAGCTTGCAAGAAAGGCAAACAGACAAAGAAGTCTCATAAGGAAAGAAAGTTCATTCAATAGAACTTCCTCTTGAACTTCTTCACATGGATCTGTTTGGTCCAGTCAGTACAAGGAGCATTGCAGGCGATTTGTACTGTTTTGTGGTCACTGATGACTACTCAAGGTTCACTTGGGTAATGTTTCTGAAATCCAAATCAGAAACATTTGAGTCATTCAAGGAATTAGTCACCACTCTGGAATCTCTCTACAAGCTAAAGTTAGACAAGTACGCTCAGACAACGGGACCGAATTCAAGAATCAATGGATGGAGGCATACTGCAAGGAAAAGGGAATTGTTCATCAATTCACTTCAGCATACACGCCTCAGATGAATGGTGTTGCTGAGAGGAAAAATAGAAGCTTGATAGAGACTGCACGGACTATGCTGGCTGACTCGAAACTGCCTATCCAATTCTGGAATGAGGCAGTAGCAAATGCATGTTATACACTGAATCGAGTCCTAATAGTCAAGCGCCACGGAAAGACATGTTATGAGCTACTACAAAGACGCAAACCGAATTTGGAGTATCTTGAACCTTTGGCGCGCCGTGTACACTTCTGAAGAAGACGCAAGAAGGAAAATTCAGCGAGAAGGCAGATGAAGGAATCTTTCTAGGATACAACATACCGAATAAGCGAGTTTACAATAACTCAACGGGTCTTGTAGAAGTGTGGTGTAATGTCGACGTTCAGAGATATACCACGCCACCTACAGGCAAAGGACCTGCCTACTTCTTCGATTATGATGGATTCTTCAAATCCTTCAACATACCTCTCTCTCCCTCGGATGATGAGTTAGCTACTAGGATGATGTATGATATTCTGAATACACCATCTAGCACACAGGGAGAATCATCTACTCAGTCAGGGGGAGTAGTCGACGACAGTGACTCCTCCTCTGAAGATGAAACTGAAGCAGATGACCAGAACAGTCAGGAGGAACAGGTTCCAGTTCCTGAAAGTCCACAAGCATCTACGAGTGATGCCCTTCGACTTCAGAACCTCAAACTCCAACTACCTCAGATGCAGAACAAAATGTTCATAATCTCGGTTCTGAGGTGGCTGTTCCAACTACTCCAGGATCACGACTAAACGTCTATCATCCCCTTGACAATGTTATTGGGGATGTCAGATCAGGAGTACAAACCCGAAATCAGTTATACTCAGCTGATTACGCCTCGGTTATGGAGAAGGTTACATTCATGATGGTGCTTATCGATGTTTTGTCTCGCAGGTTGAGCCAAAATATGTCAGTGAGGCACTAAATGATGAGGCGTGGGTGAGTGCCATGCAAGAAGAACTTCTGCAGTTTAAGAAGTTAGGTGTATGGACTCTGGTTGATAAACCTAAAGGTGCTAAAGTCATTGGCACTAAATGGGTACTAAAATGCAAGAAGGATGACCAAGGGGTCATTATCAGGAACAAAGCTCGACTGGTGGTTCAAGGTTTTCGCCAAGTCGAGGGAATTGACTACAATGAGGTGTTTGCACCCGTGGCAAGGATGGAAGCTATTCGTATCTTCCTTGCCTATGCATCGTACATGAAGATCAAAGTCTACCAATTAGATGTAAAGAGTGCATTCCTTCATGGGGAAATCAGAGAAACAGTCTATGTAAGTCAACCCGAGGGTTTGAAGATCCTTACCATCGGGATAGAGTTTACAAGCTCGACAAAGCTTTATATGGGCTTCATCAAGCTCCTCGAGCTTGGTATGAGAAACTCTCAACTCATCTTGTGAAACACGGCTTTCGCAGGGGAGTAATTGACTGTACACTGTTTATTAAGGAAAAGGATGGCGACCTACTGCTTGTACAGATATATGTTGATGACATAATCTTCGGGTCAAAGAACGAAGAGTTATGTAAAGAGTTTGAAGCAGTAATGAAGAAAGAATTTGAGATGAGTGCCATGGGGGAGATGAAGTTCTTTCTCGGGTTACAGGTGGATCAAACACCTAATGGAATCTTTCTACATCAGACCAAGTATGTAGGAGACATTCTCAGTCGCTTTGACATGGAGAATGCGTCTGCTGCTGGGACTCCACTTGCTACGAATCATGATATAGCACCTGATGAGAATGGAGATCTAGTAGATGCCACTATGTACCGAGGAATGATCGGATCCCTCATGTATCTCACTGCCTCAAGACCTGATATTATGTATGCTACATGTCTATGTTCAAGATATCAGGCTAAACCAAAGGTCAACCATCTGATCGGGGTCAAGAGGATTTTTCGTTATCTGAAGGGTACACCCACACTTGGATTGTGGTACCCTCATGATGATGACTTTGAGCTTACCGCGTATAGTGACTCGGATTACGGGGGCTGCAAGATGAACTACAAGTCTACATCAGTGGGTGTCAATTCTTTGGGAGAAGATTAGTTACCTGGCAGTGTAAGAAGCAGACATCGGTTGCATTGTCAACCTGTGAAGCCGAATATGTTGCTGCTGCAAGTTGCTGTTCACAAATCATCTGGATTCAACAGCAAATGCGGGATTACGGTTTAAAATTCTCATCTACTCCTATTTTTGTTGATAACTCCGCTGCAATTGCAGTAACTAAAAATACGGTCCAACATCCTAAGACTAAACACATCGGTATTAAATACCATTTCATAAGAGATTGTTTGAAAAGAACTTAATTGATGTGGTTAAAATTAATACTGATTTTCAACGCGCTGACCTCTATACTAAAGCCTTTGATAAACCACGTTTTCAATATTTATTAGAGGTCAACGGCGTTAAAAAGAAAAGTGAGGTAATTCCTGATGATGAAAATGTGTAGTCCGAGGTCGTTTAGTTAAATTTTATTTTATTTAATTTGATTTGTCTATTTGATTTTAATTTTATTTAAACTCATGTTCTCTTGCTGTTTATTAAATCCTAAATCCTAAAATAATTAAACCAGAAATGATTTTAGTATTTTAGGGGGAGAATATGTCAGCAAGTTAACATTAAAAAAAAAAAATGAGGGAGAAGGAGTAGCTAGCTGAAATAAGGTAGATTGTGTCTGTGATACCGATTCAATACCTTTGGAAAATGATAGTACACAGGAACAAATCAAGAGGGACTTTAAAATTTAAGTTTTAGAAAGATGCAAAAGTTCAAAGTATAAAACTGTGTAGTCTAAGCAATACCAAAAGGAAAGATGATAGAAAACTGGCAACTACTAAGATGACACAAAGAAAGGAGACTTAGAGGCTGCTAGACCATATATGATATGTTGGTAGATTCAACACAATAGACAAATAGACCTGATTGGTGATATCAAGATAAAACTAAGTTGTTCAACTGACTGTGGGCTTACATCTTATCACTGGTTAACACAATCAACAATATTCCAATAAGGGGTAATGAGCAATTAAACGCCACAAATGTGTGCGGATGACCATAACTAGAGCAAAGCAAGAAAAAAAAAATGAAAGACAAATGCAATAAAGCTAATGACTTATGTTGTTGGTGCATTTTGTGCAAAATAAAATAATCTGCTCTAACAAGGAGATAGGTTGTGTGCCTCTCTGCTGTGCGATGGCACTGACCTGAGGATAAGCATAACCTAGATATTCTAGAATTCATTGTTGTTTGCCGCCTCTCTGCTGTGCGATGGCACTGACCTGAGGACAGGCTTCTCTTTGAAAGCTCTAAGAATAGTCTCTTCTTGTAATAATACCCGTAGACCGCTCAAAAGCTCCTGAGGAATGTTGATTACCATATAAGTGTGGGATCCACAAATGTTGGTTGAAATAATTAAACCTAAATTAGTCACCAGTCTGTGTCAAAAGTCTGTGTATGGATTTAAGTGGACAAACATACTGACAATCATTGTGGCTACATTCTCAAAGGTTCAAATCAATGTGAAAATCTAAGAGTTTCAGTATGATTTCCTTATGTTGCTAACGACTCTGGATGAACACCGAGAACTTGAGCATCAAAAGGTTAATAACTAGTCCCAAATGATTTGAATTGCCTGTATGATTCCAAAAATTGAATTGGTCCAGATGTGATCAATCTAAGTTGAAGCTATCTACTCCCGAACCAAATCCCGTAGATATCAATCTCTGGATTTATCTCTCACAAAAAGCCAAAATTATGTCTGATTATGTAATTAGTTTAAATTCTTAATTAGTTAGTCGTTTAAGTTTTAATTTGAGTCAAGTGTCGGGCTACATCAGGAAAATCAGAAGGAATAAACTCACTAAAAGGGTCATGTCTGAGATGACCATATGTGCTTTGAAAGGTTAATCGATCACGTCTGAGGTGATCAAAGTGTTTTCAAGATAAAAGGATCATGTCTGAGATGATCAAAGGTCATAACGTTAATTTAATTAATATAAAAGAGTTTAAAGGTAAATTGGTAAAAATAGCAGAAAATAACTAAGTATGACCCATTCGCACGAATGAACCATACGTATGGACTAACCATACGAATGAAGTCCATTCGCACGAATGAACGAGTATGGACCATCCAACCGAATGGATCATACGATTAGTCCAGTCGGAGGCTTAAGTGCGAATGAGTGAGTCAGTCGCACGACTGAACTTCAGTCGGACGACTGGAGAAGGCGACTGACCCAATCGCACGACTGAGTCCCACTCGCACGACTGAAAGGTGCGTATGAACTCAGTCGCACGATTGGATCTAGGGTTGATATAAATAGAGGTGGAGTCGGTCGCAGAGACTCATCACCCTCAAATCGCCCCTAATCGCACACCCTACCGTTACTCTGCCAAAATTTGATTTGCCTTAGTTTCTCATTGATTGTGTGTTACTGACGTTCGTTAATCATCGTACAGGTATTTGAAGTCTTCTTCCATCAAAAACAGAAAGATTGGAAACCCTAATGGGTTAACTCGACTGTGAATGCGAACCGAGACATGCAAACCCTAATAACCTATTAAAACCAAGCAAAATGTTAAAATTAAGTAAAATAGGTTGTTAGTAAAGAGAATGCGACACTAACGAACCGGTTAATTGAGTTATAAGACTTAGTTGTGTAGATTCGAACGTTGGACGACTGAACACCTGAGACAGACGACTGGTCGTCCGGATGAACTTCAGTCGCACGACTGAAGGGAGCGAATCACTTAACCGCACGACTGAACCATGCGAATGAGACTCAGTCGCACGACTGGTGTAACCGCATAAGAGTACATGCGCATGAGTCCAGTCGCACACTCAGTCGTGCGCATGAGGTCAATCGCACGTCTCAACCTCAATCGCACGATTCAGTCGCACGACTGTCTTCAGTCGTACAACCTCAATCGCATGACAGATAGTTTCATTCAAAGTCTAAGTGTTGCATTATACTCTTAGCCAACGGAACTAACGTTTATATTATTATGTGTTACAGATGGCGAGTCGATGGAACATGAGCACCAAGCACAACATATGTGCTCACCTGGATTTGACATCCAGGAACGCAGCTGACTTCACAGGCATTATTACATTTCTGCTGAGATCCAGGATCGCTCATGCTATATCTACTCCATGCACACCATACAGATCAGTGCAGCAGGCCTTCTGGGAAGGCGCGTCAGTGATAGATCCACTGAGCCTCATTGCATCAGAAGTTCGATTTTTGGTGAGGCTATCACTGTATCTGAGGAGGATCTGAGGATTGTTCTACAGCTTGGGGACGATGCTGAGTGTCCCACTCGTCTACACCCCCTCACTGTCAGAGGATGTTACATGAGAGCCAAGTACTCTGGGGACATCAATGCTGGGGTACTCAACAAGAGTAACCTCTGTCCCCAGTTTAAGTACCTTGCGCACGTGTGCTGAAGTGTATAGCATCCAGGAAGGGAGGTTTTGATGAGCTCTCCGACCAGATTCAGAACGCATATGCTGCGTTGGTGCTGAACCACCCGTTCAGCTTCTCCAAGATGATATTCACCTACCTGGTGGAGAACATCGAGGGGAAAGGGAAGGAAGGCTTCTGTATGTACCCCAGATTTCTACAGATGATCATTGACCAGAAGCTTCCCTCCCTGCCGAAGGAGAAGGAGGACGCTGTTGTTCTTGAGGTTATGGACGACACTACACTTGGCCGGATGAAGGTATACAGGGGGAAGCAGGTGAAGCCCCCTGTCAGGAGGTTGTTTGGGCATCTGGCCCGTGCTGATTATGTGGCGCCAGCCAAGAGGAAGTGGCGCCACGAGGACAGTGACTCGGATGTGGAGCATATTGCCATACCAGATACCGACTCTGATGATGATGATAGCGGCGACGCGGGATGACATGCCTGCCCCATCTAGAGGCACAGATTCAGACGTTATTCCCCCGGGGTCAGTGTTGATACATGTATGTCCCTAGATCATGATTTGTAATGTAATGAACTTGTCTGTCTGATTATGATGTAATTGTATCGATTAATGAAATGATATGAATTGGTTGTTACTTGTAATGTTTAATATTTCATTAATGAGTTGTGATTGAATTGATTGGGTTTATGATTGTTTGAATGATAGCACATTATGTTATATTAATTAAAAACATTCAAACATAACTTAATGAAGTTCTCATGCGGATGGCCCATGCGAATGGACCACACGCATGAATAACTTCATACGATTGACACAATCGCACGATTGAACAGGAGACTGAATCAGTCGTATGATTGACACATAAGATTGACTCAATCGCACGACTGAACACTCAGTCGTGCGGATGAATCAACCGCATGGTTCAATCGCACGACTGAACCATACTTACGGCCCAGTCGCACGATTGAACAATACTAACCTATAAATAGACCCAATTCGTGGAAAAAAAAAGCATTCATCCCATTACGATTCCAGACGTACCCTAGCCGTCCAGAAGCCTCCCAAATCGTTCTCCAAGTTCATAGAACACATCAGATCGGTTCCTAATCGATTTCTGACGTTGATTTCAATTCTTGATTGATTCATCGTGTGTTCTCACTGATTGGATCGCCAATCAAATAGGATTCCGCACTATTTGAGTTGGTTTAACACGCAATCACTCGGTATTTCGTTCAAATACCAGGTCCTAACAAGTGGTATCAGAGCCTTGGCTCTTGATTTCGTGTTGATTCAATCAAGATTGCATAAAAGTTTGTGTTTTTGCACGAAAAACGCAATCTTTAGCATCAAAAGTGATCTTGGACGTTCCCTGCTCATTGAAGTCAGTTTCTACGGACTTAGACGATTTGGACTTGCAAAATTTCGAATTTTCACGGCTGAAAACCGTCAAACCTAGAAATTTTCGCAAAACAGCAGCTTCAGTCGCACGAGTGACCCATTCGCACGACTAGACTCATTCGCAGTGTTCATTCGCACGACTGGACCTAGTCGCACCTTCATTCGGCCGACTGAACCGTTCGTTACGCATAGCTCATACGCACCAATTCATTCGCATGAATGAACCATTCGCCCTGTTCAGTCGCACGGTTGAATCAATCGCAGAGTTCATACGCACGATAAGACCATTCGCATCCTTCAGTCGCATCAGTTAAAGTTGATTTGATTAGACTCTAAGTTTATTAACTATGGAAGATCAGATGTCAGCCTTTACTGCTGGGAAGGACTCAAGAATTCAGAACCTGCTGCTGCTTGAGAGTGAGGTGGGTATTCACAATAAACCACCAAAGCTCTTGACTTTAGACGAGTTTCTCACTGGAAACAACGTTTTGAGATCTACCTCAATGGAGTAGATCCTAATCTGTGGGAAGCTATCGAGTTGGGTATAGTACACCGGTGGGAGCAGATGGAGTAAAATTAACGTTAAGTGGGATGACTGACGCACAGAAAGTAAAGTATAATGCAGAGAAAGAGTTTATGCGATGATAACTCAGTCGATCCCCAAAGACATATTCCACCAGTACTCAGAGAACAAGCAGTCCAAGAAACTGTGGGATGAGCTAGAGAAAAGGTATGATGGGAATGCATCGTTAAAGGCAATCAAGGCAAAGGAGTTAAAGAAAGAATTCGATAACTTCTCATCGATTGGTAACGAGAGTTTAGATGAAGTCATAGACAGATTCTACCATTGATGAGCGAGTTGCATACACATGGAGTGGAAACAACTATGGAAGAAAAAGTAAGTAACTTCGCAATGGATTGCTTGATAAGTGGGCTTCATTCGTGTCTAATCTTAGACAGAATGGAATGCTTGTAAGCTGGATATAAATGACTTCATTCTCAAGCTGCGTGAAGAAGCACTAAGGATGAAGTAGTTCATTCATATGATGGACTTGTGGCTGGGAAGATTGGAAACTGTCATTTGGCAGATGAAGACTACGAGCAGGTAGATGAAATGGAGCTTGAAAGAATGGATATAATGTGGGCCTTAGCTAGCGCTGTCCGAAGGGCGAAGAAGTTTGTTAAGAAGACAGGACAAAATTTGATAGCTACTAAGGATACCACATTTGGTTTTGACAAGAGCAAAGTGACCTGCTTCAACTGTGGAGAGAAAGGGCACTTCAAGAGGGAATGTGTCAAGCCAAAGAAGACGGGTAATGGGAACCCGTTCTCATCCTTTACTCGCCAAGACAAGCAAGCTTCTAGTTCTACTTCATCAAACAAGGACCCAAAAGCCTTGACTGCTCATGATGATGAAGGACAGGACTGGAGTTTTAGATTTGTCTCCCCAGAATCTAACATTGCCAGTGTTGAAGATATTGATGATGATTCTGCGAGTGAAGGTGATTTAGCAGTTGATATAGCAATGTCACACAGTGAAGAAGAAACAACTGCAGCTGAAGTCAGTTACATACCAAAGGAGGAGACTTCCACGTCAGATACAGAAAAGTCAGAATCACCAGAACCAGAGGCGTCTGATGCTGCGTTGATGGCTAACTCTTCTGAAACAACACAGGTAAGTACAACTGACCAAATGTTTAATAATCATGCTTGTTCTAACTGTGATATGTTTAGGAATAGCATTGATGAAAAATTTGCTAGGTTATTAGATCACAATGATAACTTAGTAAAGGACTTACAACTATGCACTGAGGCCAATAGAGTTCTAAAACAAAATGAGCATAGTTATAAAGAAAAGATAGACCTATTGACTAAACAACTTAGGGAAACCGAAGTAGTTGCCTTTAATCAATCAAATGACATTAGGTACTATCTAAACTCCCTAGAGGACACTAAGAACAAAAGGCAGTTCTAGAAGTAGAAGTTAATTCCTTAAAACAGAAACTGCATAGTTGGACTAGTTCTTCACACATAGTTCAACACTTAGTGAGAGAAAGAAATAATGGAGGAGGGATTAGGCTACAAAGTGGTTCCACCACCACCTGAGACCTTGATGAACAAAGTCTAAACCAGTAAACAACAACCCAATCAAGGATCATGTGGTGACCACTCCTCTTGTTACTGATCCAGACACATCATGTTCATCTACTGAATCTGGACAGAAACAAAAGGAGGCCACTTCAAAGGCAAAGGGTAAATTGCCTTGTGTTAATCTGGAAAATGAATTTGAAAAAGTTAACTTAAAGTCAGGGTCAAACAGAGTCAAATCAGAACCCAAAAAGACTTCAAACGTTAATTTTTCACATGCTACAAGTCAAAAACCAGTTAACCAAAAAGTTGAACAAGTTAAACAGGTCAAAACAGTTAAATTTGTTAAACCAGAGAAAACATCAAACATGCAAGAGTCAAAACCTAAAGTGATTGATGTTACTAAAGTGTCACGCATTTCTCCACAAAGAAAGTCAAATTATAAGGTTGATAGCAGATTGTGCTACAACTGTGGAGAATGTGGACATATTGCTTCCTATTGTCCTTTCTATCAGACACCTAGGAAGAAGATTGATCTTCAGGACTCTAGACCTAGGTCTTCTAAGAGGAGTTCTCTAACTCCACCTAGAAGATCTAGTGAACCTAAAGTCCAACCTGTAAGCCAGACGACTGTTTATCATAAACAGGCATTGCACAAATCTGGCTTATGGAAAGAGAAGACTACCTGTGTGACTGATACTGATGACAAGAAGGAATCTGAGTTACCCTCACCTTCTAAAGGTCAATGGGTAGAGTTTATGATGTGTGATGCCTCTGGG
The DNA here is from genome assembly GCA_025215565.1 of Flaveria ramosissima. NCBI lineage: Eukaryota > Viridiplantae > Streptophyta > Magnoliopsida > Asterales > Asteraceae > Flaveria > Flaveria ramosissima. The sequence continues at coordinate 57,708,132 of CM046035.1, read as the reverse complement.
AAACCCAAGACAGTAAAGGCTTGGGTTCCTAACCTAAACTAATACATTTACTTGATATGTGCAGGGTGTTCGGTATAGCGCTGAGACTAACACGTGGATTATAGACAGCGGAGCATCCAGGCACATGACAGGAAATAGAGCCCTTTTATCAAATGTCAAACAAATAAAAGGAGGGCATGTTTCCTTTGCAGGAAACAAGGGAGGATACATCACAGCACAGGGAGAAGTGGGAAATCAGAAAGTTAAGTTTGATAAGGTGAACTACGTTCAACAACTTCAAAATAACTTGCTTTCTGTTTCCCAAATCTGCGATAAAGGATTTAAAGTCATCTTCGACAACAACAAGTGTTACGTGCTGAAGAAAGACTATATGATTCCAGAGGACCAAGTTCTGATGACTGCTTCAAGATATAAGGACCTATATGTCTTGGATCTGTCAACAGCTGCTCCAACGGATCATGAAGTGCAGTGCTTTCTATCTAAAGCTACTGAGAAGGACTCAATCTCCTGGCATAGGAGAATGGGACACATTAGTCAAAGGAAGATGAATCACTTGATTCAGAAGGACTTAGTGAGAGGAGTAAATGTCAAGAACTTCCAACTTCCTGACTTTTGTGTAGCTTGCAAGAAAGGCAAACAGACAAAGAAGTCTCATAAGGAAAAGAAAGTTCATTCAATAGAACTTCCTCTTGAACTTCTTCACATGGATCTGTTTGGTCCAGTCAGTACAAGGAGCATTGCAGGCGATCTGTACTGTTTTGTGGTCACTGATGACTACTCAAGGTTCACTTGGGTAATGTTTCTGAAATCCAAATCAGAAACATTTGAGTCATTCAAGGAATTAGTCACCACTCTGGAATCTCTCTACAAGCTAAAGGTTAGACAAGTACGCTCAGACAACGGGACCGAATTCAAGAATCAATGGATGGAGGCATACTGCAAGGAAAAGGGAATTGTTCATCAATTCACTTCAGCATACACGCCTCAGATGAATGGTGTTGCTGAGAGGAAAAATAGGAGCTTGATAGAGACTGCACGGACTATGCTGGCGGACTCGAAACTGCCTATCCAATTCTGGAATGAGGCAGTAGCAAATGCATGTTATACACTGAATCGAGTCCTAATAGTCAAGCGCCACGGAAAGACATGTTATGAGCTACTACAAAGACGCAAACCGAATTTGGAGTATCTTGAACCTTTGGCGCGCCATGTACACTTCTGAAGAAGACACAAGAAGGAAAATTCAGCGAGAAGGCAGATGAAGGAATCTTTCTAGGATACAACATACCGAATAAGCGAGTTTACAATAACTCAACGGGTCTTGTAGAAGTGTGGTGTAATGTCGACGTTCAGAGATATACCACACCTACAGGCAAAGGACCTGCCTACTTCTTCGATTATGATGGATTCTTCAAATCCTTCAACATACCTCTCTCTCCCTCGGATGATGAGCTAGCTACTAGGATGATGTATGATATTCTGAATACACCATCTAGCACACAGGGAGAATCATCTCAGTCAGGGGGAGTAGTCGACGACAGTGACTCCTCCTCTGAAGATGAAGCTGAAGCAGATGACCAGAACAGTCAGGAGGAACAGGTTCCAGTTCCTGAAAGTCCACAAGCATCTACGAGTGATGCACCTTCGACTTCAGAACCTCAAACTCCAACTACCTCAGATGCAGAACCAAATGTTCATAATCTTGGTTCTGAGGTAGCTGTTCCTACTACTCCAGGATCACGACTAAACGTCTATCATCCCCTTGACAATGTTATTGGGGATGTCAGATCAGGAGTACAAACCCGAAATCAGTTATACTCAGCTGATTACGCCTCGGTTATGGAGAAAGGTTACATTCATGATGGTGCCTATCGATGTTTTGTCTCGCAGGTTGAGCCAAAATATGTCAGTGAGGCACTCAATGATGAGGCGTGGGTGAGTGCCATGCAAGAAGAACTTCTGCAGTTTAAGAAGTTAGGTGTATGGACACTGGTTGATAAACCTAAAGGTGCTAAAGTCATTGGCACTAAATGGGTACTAAAATGCAAGAAGGATGACCAAGGGGTCATTATCAGGAACAAAGCTCGACTGGTGGTTCAAGGTTTTCGCCAAGTCGAGGGAATTGACTACAATGAGGTGTTTGCACCCGTGGCAAGGATGGAAGCTATTCGTATCTTCCTTGCCTATGCATCGTACATGAAGATCAAAGTCTACCAATTAGATGTAAAGAGTGCATTCCTTCATGGGGAAATCAGAGAAACAGTCTATGTAAGTCAACCCGAGGGTTTTGAAGATCCTTACCATCGGGATAGAGTTTACAAGCTCGACAAAGCTTTGTATGGGCTTCATCAAGCTCCTCGAGCTTGGTATGAGAAACTCTCAACTCATCTTGTGAAACACGGCTTTCGCAGGGGAGTAATTGACTGTACACTGTTTATTAAGGAAAAGGATGGCGACCTACTGCTTGTACAGATATATGTTGATGACATAATCTTCGGGTCAAAGAACGAAGAGTTATGTAAAGAGTTTGAAGCAGTAATGAAGAAAGAATTTGAGATGAGTGCCATGGGGGAGATGAAGTTCTTTCTCGGGTTACAGGTGGATCAAACACCTAATGGAATCTTTCTACATCAGACCAAGTATGTAGGAGACATTCTCAGTCGCTTTGACATGGAGAATGCTTCTGCTGCTGGGACTCCACTTGCTACGAATCATGATATAGCACCGGATGATAATGGAGATCTAGTAGATGCCACTATGTACCGAGGAATGATCGGATCCCTCATGTATCTCACTGCCTCAAGACCTGATATTATGTATGCTACATGTCTATGCTCAAGATATCAGGCTAAACCAAAGGTCAACCATCTGATCGGGGTCAAGAGGATTTTTCGTTATCTGAAGGGTACACCCACACTTGGATTGTGGTACCCTCATGATGATGACTTTGAGCTTACCGCGTATAGTGACTCGGATTACGGGGGCTGCAAGATGAACTACAAGTCTACATCAGCAGGGTGTCAATTCTTTGGGAGAAGATTAGTTACCTGGCAGTGTAAGAAGCAGACATCGGTTGCCTTGTCAACCTGTGAAGCCGAATATGTTGCTGCTGCAAGTTGCTGTTCTCAAATCATCTGGATTCAACAGCAAATGCGGGATTACGGTTTAAAATTCTCATCTACTCCTATTTTTGTTGATAACTCTGCTGCAATTGCAGTAACTAAAAATCCGGTCCAACATCCTAAGACCAAACACATCGGTATTAAATACCATTTCATAAGAGATTGTTTTGAAAAGAACTTAATTGATGTGGTTAAAATTAATACTGATTTTCAACGCGCTGACCTCTATACTAAAGCCTTTGATAAACCACGTTTTCAATATTATTAGAGGTCAACGGTGTTAAAAAGAAAAGTGAGGTAATTCCTGATGATGAAAATGTGTAGTCCGATGTCGTGTAGTTAAATTTTATTTTATTTATTTTGATTTGTCTATTTGATTTTAATTTATTTAAACTCATGTTCTCTTGCTGTTTATTAAAATCCTAAAATAATTAAACCAGAAATGATTTTAGTTTAGTTTAGGGGGGATATGTCAGCAATTAAATTAAAAAAAAAAAAAAAAAAAAAAAAATGAGGGAAGGAGTGAGTAGCGAGCTGAAATAAAGGTAGATTGTATCTGTGATACCGATTCAATACCTTTGGAAAATGATAGTACACAGGAACAAATCAAGAGGGACTTTAAATTTAAGTTTTAGTAATATGCAAAAGTTCAAAGTAATAAATCTGTGTAGTCTAAGCAACACAAAGGAAAGATGATAGGAACTGGCAACTCCTAAGGTGACACAAAGAAAGTAGACTTAGAGGTGCTAGACCATATATGATATGTTGGTAGATTCAACACAATAGACAAATAGACCGGATTGGTGATTTCAAGATAAAACTAAAGTGTTCAACTGATGTGGGGTCCATCTTATCAATGGTTAACACAATCAACAATATTCCATATAGGTAATGAGCAATTAAACGCCACAAATGTGTGCGGATGGACCATAACTAGAGCAAAGCAAAAGAAAAAAATTGAAAGACAAATGCAATAAAGCTAATGACTTTGTTGTTGGTGCATTTTGTGCAAAATAAAATAAGCTGCTCTAACAAGGAGATAGGGTTGTGCCCTCTGCTGTGTGCGATGGCACTGACCTGAGGATAAGCATAACCTAGATATTCTAGAATTCATTGTTTGCCGCCTCTCTGCTGTGCGATGGCACTGACCTGAGGACAGGCTTCTTTGAAAGCTCTAAGAATAGTCTCTTCTTGTAATACCCGTAGACCGCTCAAAAGCTCTGAGGGATGTTGATTATCATATAGTGTGGGATCCACAAGTGTTAGTTGAAATAATTAAACCTAAATAAGTCACCAGTCTGTGTCAAAAGTCTGTGTATGGATTTAAGTGGACAAACATACTGACAATCATTGTGGCTACATTCTCAAAGGTCCAAATCAATGTGAAGAATCTAAGAGTTTCAGTATGATTTCCTTATGTGGCTAATGACTATGGATGAACATCGAGAACTTGAGCATCAAAAGGTTTAATAACGAGTCCCAAATGATTTGAATTGCCTGTATGATTCCAAAAATTGAGTTGGTCCAGATGTGATCAATCTAAGTTGAAGCTATCTACTCCCGATCCAAATCCCGTAGATATCAATCTCTGGATTTATCTCTCACAAAAAGCCAAAAATATGTCTGATTATGTAATTAGTTTAAATTCTTAAATTAGTTAGTTGTTTTAAGTTTAACTGAGTCAAGTGTCGGGCTACATCAGGAAAATCAGAAGGAATAACTCACTAAAAGGGTCATGTCTGAGATGACCATATGTGCTTTGAAAGGTTATATCAGTCACGTCTGAGGTGACAAAGTATTTTTAAAAGGGGTCACGTCTGAGGTGACCAAAGTGGTTAAAAGGATCACGTCTGAGGTGATCAAAGTGTTTTCAAGATAAAAGGATCATGTCTGAGATGATCAAAAGGTCATAAAGTTAATTTAATTAATATAAAAGAGTTTAAGGTAAATTGGTGGTAAAAAATAGCAGAAAAATTAACTAAGTATGACCCATTCGCACGAATGGACCATACGTATGGACTAACCATACGAATGAAGTCCATTCGCACGAATGGATCATACGATTAGTCCAATCGGAGGCTTAAGTGCGAACGAGTGAGTCAGTCGCACGACTGAACTTCAGTCGGACGACTGGGAAGGGCGACTGACCCAAATCGCACGACTGAGTCCCACTCGCACGACTGAAAGGTGCGAATGAACTCAGTCGCACGATTGGATCTAGGGTGATATAATAGAGGTGGAGTCGGTCGCAGAGACTCCTCACCCTCAAATCGCCCCTAATCGCACATCCTACCGTTACTCTGCCAAAATTTGATTGCCTGAGTTTTCTTGTTGATTCTGTGATACTGACGTTCGCTAATCATCGTACAGGTATTTGATGTCTTATTCCATCAATCAGAAAGATGGAACCCTAATTGGATTAAACGATGAATGTGAAAGTCGAACCGAGAATGTCAAACCCTAATAACCTATTAAAACTAAGCAATATGTTAAAATTAAGTAAAATAGGGTTGTTAGTAAAGAGAATGCGACACTAAAGAACCGGTTAATTGAGTGATAAGACTTAGTTCTGCGTAGATCGATCTTTGGACGACTGAACACATGAGACAGACGACTGGTCGTCCGGATGAACTTCAGTCGCCACGACTGAAGGGAACGATTCACTTACCGCACGACTGAACCATGCGAATGAGACTCAGTCGCACGACTGGTGTAAACCGCACAAGAGTCATGCGCATGAGTCCAGTCGCACACTCAGTCGTGCGCATGAGTCAATCGCACGTCTGAATCTCAATCGCACGATTCAGTCGCACGACTGTCTTCAGTCGTACAACCTCAATCGCATGACAGACAGTTTCATTCAAAGTTTAAGTGTGGCTTTATATCTTAGCCCAACGAAACTAACGTTTATATTATTATGTGTTACAGATGGCGAGTAGATGGAATATGAGCACCAAGCAAAACATATGTGCTCACCTGGACTTGACATCCAGGAATGCAGCCGACTTCACAGGCATTATTACTTTTCTACAGAGATCCAGGATCGCTCATGCTATATCCACTCCCTGCACACCATACAGATCAGTGCAGCAGGCCTTCTGGGAAGGCGCATCTGTAGATAGATCCACCGAGCCTCATGCATCAGAGCTCGATTTTTGGTGAGGCTATCACTGTATCTGAGGAGGATATGAGGATAGTTCTACAGTTTGGAGACGATGCTGAGTGTCACCACTCGTCTACACCCCCTCACGGTCGTGATGTTTCATGAGAGCCAAGTACTCTGGGGACATCAATGCCGGGGGGTACTCAACAAGAGTAACCTCTGTCCCCAGTTTAAGTACCTTGCGCACGTGCTGCTGAAGTGTATTGCATCCAGGAAGGGAGGTTTTGACGAGCTCTCCGACCAGATCCAGAACGCATATGCAGCATTGGTGCTGAACCCCCCCGTTCAGCTTCTCCAAGATGATATTCAGTTACTTGGTGGAGAACCTCGAGGGGAAAGGGAAGGAAGGCTTCTGTATGTACCTAGAAGATTCTACGATGATCATTGATCAGAAGCTTCCCTCCCTGCCGAAGGAGAAGGAGGACGTTGTTATTCTTGAGGTCATGGACGACACGACTCTTGGCCGGATGAAGGTATACAGGGGGAAGTAGGTGAAGCCCCTGTCAGGAGGTTGTTTGGGCATCTGGCCCGTGCCAATTATGTGGCGCCAGCCAAGAGGAAGTGGCGCCACGAGGACAGTGACTCGGATGTGGAGCATATTGCTATACCAGAGACTGACTCTGATGATGATGATAGCGGCGACGCGGGGATGATTTGCCTGCCCCATCGAGAGGCACAGATACAGACGTTATTCCCCGGGGTCAGCCACTGCCGGAGAGGTCGCAGAGATGGCCGGTTTCCATCAAGAGTTTGTTGCTGGTGATATCGAGGAGGAGGAGTCAGATGAGGAGCCCCTCACCAGGACTGTGGGAAGTAAAGTAGTTCCCACAGACCACGGGCTTAAGGTGGTTGGTGAAAACCCCCAGGGACTCCTCGGAGAGAGACACTGACCCGAACTATGTTCCGGGTCAGTTAGCAGAGCTGCAGGGGGAGCATCTACTTCCTCCGGGACTAGGAGGAAGCGGATGGCTCAACCACATGGTATGAAGAAGAAGAGAAGCGTCGCTTGACCTTCGTGACTCACTGCCAGCACCCACAGCCACCTCTACCACCACTACTGACATTCCACCATCACCACAGCCACCACAGCCACTACTACTACTACCACATCCACCACTTTACCTACCACCACTGTAGCTATCCCATCCATCACCAGATCATTTCACTCCTACTTCACCAGCATCAGCCCCCCGACCCATATTCACCACGGCCACTGCCACCACCACCACACATCATGCTGGACCGTTCGGCCCAGCCCTCACATGCTCATGGATTCACTCTACCTCACATTGGGGTAGAGGAGCAGCTCTCAGCGCTAAACCGTATGGTGAGGCGTCTGCTTGCTGCGGCACGAGGAGAAGGCGGCGCAGATCCGCCAGCTGACCGACCTGGCTGCTGCCCAGTCTCAGCAACTGGCCGAGCAGGCTCGGGTCATAGACCAGCAGAGAGTCGAGGGGTCCCAACTCAAGACATGCAGGCTCAGTCCGTCAAACGTATTGAGGAGTTGGAGACGACCAACAAGACGATCATGCTGAGGCTGAAGGGGCGAAGGATGAGCCCCTGAAGCTAAAGGAAGGTGACGGAGGTGATGGAGATGATGATGATGAAGATGAGGATGATGAGAGGAGATGATGATGATGAGGAAACAGAAGAGAAGACAGGACAGAAGGACGTGATGATGATGACGAGGCAGAAGGAGGGGATGCGGCGGCATCGGCCTCTGTTCAGGTCAAGAGCGGAGATCTAAGCATCGACAAGACCAGTCATCCACTACTTCTGCTCCTCCGAGCGACACATGCCCAGATCAAGACAAAAGTACTGATTAGAGTTTATGTATTTATTTATTTTGTACTTGAATCATGTAATGAAAAACAAGGTATTAAATGTTATATATATTAAGTTAATGTATGTCTGTTTGATTAATTACTAATGATTTATGTGTTGAATGTTTATATCAAACAGATCCAAACTTTCAAAGGGATGAGTTTGACTTTGCTCCCCTTCAAATGGTCAAGACTCAATTAACCATGATTCTTGACCTACAAGGGATAGTGAGACGGTCTGTGAGTTATACCCTGAAGAAGGGGGAGTAATTCATGACCTGTCTATGAGCGAATTGCAGAAATTTCAGAATCAATCCCGATGAATAGTGAAGGACGCTCCAACAGTTGATTCAACCAGTGATGAGGAACTGAATGACATTGATGAAGTTGAGGTTGAAGACATTACTGCAGAAGAGTATCCTCAGTATGCTGACGCCGAGGGAGGAAATGTGGTCCCAATCTGGGTGAATCCCTAGTCAGTGATACTTTTGAGGTACTTGACAAGATGGAGCAAGAGAGCAGGAAAAGACTGAAGGAACAGCCCAAGCCTCAATGCAGACGTAGATATTCGCAAGGCTGAATGGGCTGCCTGTTTTGAAGAAAGTAAGAGCCCCAGCGTGTGCACCAAAGAGAGATGCCTACACCAAGCTCTACAGAGTCAAGAAACACCATAAGGTGTCAGGCAGGATTATCTCATGGGCTTATTTTGAAGACTTAACGCTTATGCAGTTAAGAGGGAGCAGGGTAGAGTACTTCAGGTTCCCACATGATCTGAAGACTCTACCTGGTTTTGAGCTCAACCAGCTGGCTAAACTAAAGCTGCTGTATGCTGACCCGAGAAAGATGTCAGGCTGGTTTGAGGCTGCCCTGAGGAAAGAGTACCACACCAGGTGGGTCAACTTCAAACCTCAACAACCTACGAGGTATATCAGACGTTCTGAAGTTGATCCCATAACTGGTAAGCCAAAGATAGTGCTGAAGTGGAGTCCCCCGAAACAATGTCGAGAATCCCTCTCAGGGAAATGCCAAAGGACTTCACTCCCCACTTCAAATGGTGGTACTTGATTGGAGAACGCTGAAGCAGTCATAGTGAATATTTAATAAAGAGGGACAAATGGATACTATCAGGGTATTCGACCCAATGTGGCTAACCAACTTGTCTGCTAATGATGTCTACACATTATACAAGTGGCCACTATTCTATGACATGCAAGATATTGTACAAGCCCTCCAATTCCCAAAATGTCATAAGACTCTGCTTTGCTTTTGAGATACACGCAGGAGTCACTAAAGAGGAGAAGTACAAGAAGTATAAGGAGGTGATGCAGAAGACAAGAGAATGATATAGATCTAGGTCCAAGGGGGAGTTTGTTGATACATGTATGTCCCTAGATCATGATTTGTAATGTAATGAACTTGTCGTTGATATGATGTAATTGTAATCGATTAATGAAATGATATGAATTGGTTGTACTTGTAATGTTTAATATTTCATTAATGAGTTGTGATTGAATTGATTGGGTTTATGATTGTTTGAATGATAGCACATTATGTATATTAATTAAAAACATTCAAACTTAACTTAATGAAGTTCTCATGCGGATGGCCCATGCGAATGGAAACACCACGCATGAATAACTTCATACCGATTGACATCAATCGCACGATTGAGACAAGAGACTGAATCAGTCGTATGATTGACACATAAGATTGACTCAATCGCACGACTGAACACTCAGTCGTGCGGGAATGAATCAACCGCATGGTTCAATCGCACGACTGAACCAACTTATGGCCCAGTCGCACGATTGAACAATACTAACCTATAAATAGACCCAATTCGGGGAAAAAAAAAAGCATTCATCCCATTACGATTCAGACGTACCCTAGGCCGTCCAGAAGCCTCCCAAATCGTTCTCCAAGTCATAGAAACATCAGATCGGTTCCTAATCGATTTCTGACGTTGATTTCAATTCTTGATTGATTCATCGTGTGTTCTCACTGATTGGATCGCCAATCAAATAGGATTCCGCACTATTTGAGTTGGTTTAACACGCAATCACTCGGTATTTCGTTCAAATACCAGGTCCTATCAAGGGGCCTTTGTCATTTTACCTTGTAACAAGACTCACATCATCAAATGAATCATTTCATTGTTTTTCAAAAAGCCATTCTTTTGAAGTTTTGCATACGATTCTTGTTATGTGACCAAGCGACAATGCCAAAGATAGGAATCACTGGTTAATCTGAGCTTCTTGGTGGTTGTTGGTACATAGAGCTATCATATGTTGTGTTATTATGAACCATTCATAAATACCATTACAAGGTATAGCCTTAAAATAAAACACATGATTTAAAGAACATGAATATCATTGTCAACAAACTTGAAATCATAATCATATTGTCTTAAACGGGAAACAGAAATAATGTTCCTAGTCAAGCTAGGAGCATACAATACTTCTTTAAAATGACTTCCAACCCACTTGGAAGCTTCAAAATGTAGTCTCCTTGGCTTCCACGTGAACCTTGCACCGTTGCCATAAAAGAGACTTATTTCCCCTTTGCATAATGCTCACTTCTTTTGAACCCTGCAACAAAAATTGCAAATATGAGTTCACATCAGTATCTAATACCCATGTGTTAGAAGAAATAATATTAAGCTAACATGTATCATAAACATTGTACCTGAAGTTTGCCCCGCGTCCCTCTCGATCTCAACGCTTTGAGATAGACGGACAATTGCGTTTCCAATGGCCTACTTCATAACCCACTCAAAACACGGGTATTCTTGAGCAACTTTTTGCTTCTTTTCTTTCGGTTTGGGCGGTTCCATTTTTGCTTTACCTTACCCTTCCTTACGTGCCCCTTTCCTTTGGCAACATTTGCCCTAGGGTCGTGGAGGTGCCTTTCCTACTACCACCTTCATGATCGTAAGGACTGGTAGAACCTTTCTACCCATGCCTGCCTCGGCTGTTTTGAGCATTGAATGAAGCTCACCAATACTCTTGTCCAATCCATTCATGTTATAGTTCATAACGAAGCTATCAAACTTCTTGGATAGAGAGTTTGAGGATCAAATCCGTTGCCAACTGTTGGACACACGACAGTTTAAGCCTTTCAAGGCGATCAATGTGGCTCTTCATCTTGAGACGTAAGATGATACCGATTGGGTCTCGTCCATTCGACATGCATGAAGTGCTCGAACCGTTCGAAGCGCTCCACCCTTGATTGTGTTGGAACATTTCCTTCAACTGGGTGATCATGCATAGGCATTGTGGTTCTCAAAGTCCTTTTGCAAATCAGGAATCATACTCGCTAGCATGAGACATGAGACTTGCACAGAGTCTTCGGTGTACTTGACCCATTCGGCAAAGGCTCAACGTCATTTCATCGGGTTGATCGGAATGGGATCGTCTAACACATAGGACTCTTTTCCTGTTGAGAACAATCTCAAATTTCGGTACCAATCCATGAGTTCCCATGGTTAGACGTTCCTTTTCAAGGATGGTCCTTAGTGATAGGTTATGGACGGTCGGGATTGCGTTGTTGTTGTTAGCCATCTACAATATTACAAAGTTAAATTTTTAGTACTTTTAATATCAATGTATTTTGATTATTAATACCCTTTTTGTCTCATAGACAATTAATAGTCAAATTTTAGAATCCAACGTACATTTAAATATAGTTAGGTGACCTTATCCCTTTTTAAATAACAAGGTAGTCAACGTTTGACAATTGTAACTATTACAATTTCTAGTGTATGGGATCGGTTAAACATCTTATGTTTGTTAGGCATGTTTATCCCATCAACACCCTTTGTACGTCATGCTTCGGTGATCCTAATGCATGATTTCCAAATTAAGTCGTCCTACTTAGACACACGTGTGGATTTGCTAATATTAGTGGTTAGGTGACCTTTATTCCATAAATATGGCAAACCCACCTCAAAACCATAAGTTCCCTTTAATGTGGTTAGGTGACCTTTATCCCACATTAAATTCTCAAATGATTCGAGTGTTGTATAATAGGATGGTGTTTGACTTGATATAAAAGGGATTTATGTTTCACAAAATTCTAGTTTGGAAAACAATTTTCATACCTTGCATTTGTATGCATTCAAATACATGGTAGTTTATTTGAAGACTTATTTCAAAAACTCCTTTTAATAGCCCATTTAATTATGAAATCAATAACCTTTGGTAAAACCCATTTTATTACTTATTGATTTCTAAGGAACCAATTTTATGCGAGTGGTAGATTTCGAGTTGTTAACTATCCAATTCCATAATAAGATAAGAAGAACATAAATCAACCATACATGCATGATAAAACAACCACAAGTCCATAACCATAGCCAATGGATTTGGCAACACTTGTTGGCCAAAACAAGTGTGCCAAGGGGGTCAATAATAGAGCATAAACATGACACAAGGCATTGAGATGGTGTGCTCCCACTTGATCCCGCATCCTAATGCATCAAGTGTCCATTTTGGACTTCTTTTGGGCTCCAACTTCAGCTCCTAGCTTCTTGGCCTTCATGCTTTGGGCTTTGGTTATTGGGCTTAAAACCAATCTTGGGCTATGAGGCCCATTTGGGCCTAAAATGGCCCAAACCAAAACCAAAGTCTTCTTGAACTTCTTTTACAAAATATATCCTAATACATTTTTTTTACTAGTAAAAGAAATACAACTAATCCACTTATTATTACAAACCAACATAAATAATAAATAGATTACAAACCCAAATAAATAATCAAACAACATCACAACACAAAACACATCCAAATACAAGGTATTGGCTAGGTTATGAACATCCATATACACATCCAAATATGCACATAACAATCAATTTTGGCAGCCCCTTTTTCAACCCATATTCTTGGCCAACATAAACCAAGAACAAATGGGTTTGGTCCAAACAAACAAACAAACATGACCCAAATTTTAAAGATCCTAACATGCATAAAAAATAGTATCTTTAAAATCAGAAAAAGGGGACCAATCCAGCCCTCTAAACTCTCGGTCATATGGTGTCACACAAACAAACCGTGAACTAGAATGTCATATACATGTATGCATTCGTATAAGTGGCTCTTGATGCCATTGAAGGGATTTAACAAGTTTATCAAAGTTCATATAATGTTGTATATATGAAAAACGCAGCGGATATTAAGTTTTAAAACTTGTTAATATCACACAAATATTTATCGGTGTTTGTTTGGCTTGTTATTGGGTATGACCCGACTTGGATCATATCACACTAGCCACATCAATTTAATATGTATCTTGGGCAGATCAAATCCTTCATAGGTACCAAGTGGGTTTTCATGAATAAAAAAGATGATAGAGGACTTGTCATCAAGAACAAGGCAAGACTAGTAGTTCAAGGGTACACACAAGAAGAAGATATTAACTAACATATGTTATTACTCCTGTAGAAAAACTAAAAGTTGTTAGAATATTCCTTGCTTTTGCGTCCTCCATAGATTTCAAAGTCTACCAACTTAATGTCAAGTGTAACATCCGCTTATTTTCAAAATCATAATCTCAAACACGAACTCCTTTTGAACTTTCATATGATGTAAATTTCTTCATTAAATTTATTTTATTTATTCTAATGAATCATACGGATTAGAAGTGTAATCAATATAAAAAATGCTTCATTTAATCTTCGTATATTTATATCCTTTAAATAATTTATAACAAATTTATTATTTATAAAATAAAGTTGTATAAATTTAGGAAGCTTAGTTATCATTTATGAGTTTTAATTTCATAATTGGAATTAAATTGTAAATTTCCTTATAAAATTTAAAAGGTTATAATGATTTTATGAAATAAAGTAAACAATTCATTTAAACTATTAAATTAGGGTGATAATAAGTTTGGGGGTCAAATTTGCAATTTATGAAACTTTGTTTTAACGTTGTTACATAAAATAATAACTATTAAAAATAGAGGGACCAAAAGTGTAACTTGCTTTAAACATACCCAAACCGCCCCCCATCCCCGTCGACTTCTCCTTGCCGCCGACCACCATCTCCGGCGACCACCAAACCACCCAAAACGCTCGTTTAAAAAGCAATTAAACCACCCTTTAACTTTCTTGCATCAGTTTCGAACACTGTATCGAGTTCAATTGAATTCATTTGATAATTAAGGGCGTGTACTCGAAACCGAATCATCAATTCAAAACTTTAACTCGTTCGTAGTGAAACCAATCAAATCAATGCTATATGATTAAAGGAAAACACTTGAATCAATATGATTTTAACTCTACTGACACTCAATTTCATTCCAAATACACTGAAACCGATTACCACCTTCATTATCGACCTGCAACTCTATCGAAAGACCTATTCTGAGCAACATATGTTGCAATTGGTAGAGGGTTATTGTTTATAATCACTTAAGGAAGCTTCACACCAAACCAATTTGCAGGACCGGTGAAGGGTGGTCACTTACAACACAACAACACAAAGAGGAGATTAACCAAACTTAATCAAACAGTAAATTGGATTAACCACAAGTATGATACTAAGAACAAAAGTAATAAGTAAGAGACAGAACAAGAGAACACAAGTGATTGGTTTTCAAGGATGCAGTGTATTGCTTTCGCAAGTTCTATTATAAGTGTTACAAAGCATAAAGGAAAGATACAAGAACATGAAATACTTATACTACATCCTACAGCAGGCCATACTATGAAAGCCAGCTGGATACAATTGACTAGACAACTACAAAATCAATTGTAGAGTCAAAAGGTAGATTTGCCTTTTGACAAGTGACTATGACATGCCATAGCTCACATCCTAATATATTACAAAAAGGATAAAAGTACATAAAGTAGAAAGCATGGACTTAAGACCTCAATGTACAGTTACCAAAAGCATGGACCTTTCACCAACTCATGTAAGTTGGTGACTTTACAGAGTTGCAACGGAAAGGTGGTCCAGCTTTATGGTAAAGTACATCAGATAAAGGCATATCTCTAAAAGTCTTCGGAAGAAATCTGTCTTCACTCTTTGGCTTCAGAAGACTTTGTCTTTGAAGCTTCGGAAGACTTCACTTTTGGCTTCGGAAGATATTGGTCTTGGCTTCGGAAGATTTTACACTTAGAATATTTCTAGTGCATGCTGTAAAACTTCCAAAGCATTTGTACTTCAGTTCTTGTAACTCCAGGATAATCAAACTTGAATCAAATCATGAAGAATTAGATCAAAATATGATAATCACAATCAAAACCCCTTTGATCTTCAATTAGATTGCATAATATGTGTTTACAAGTAATCCCTCAATCAATTGGTCATTCAACCATTAACCTAATTCTCATTACAATTAGGCTATTTATAGTCTAGTTTAAGTTTTCATATTTACACATAACCCCCTAGACTATATATTTAGACTAAAACATGACTCAAAGAAAGTAAAATATATTTTGTTCACACAAAATATATTTATTACAATAAAACTCCTAGTCATCTAAATCTTCAACGTCTCGTCTTGGTTCCTCGTCTCGAACGTGTCGGGTTTGACTTTTGTTGACTTTGACCGTGACGTTGACTTTGGTTAACTTTCACTGTGTTGATAATATAGACTATCCTTTACAGCTCCAACAATACTCCCCCTTAGTCTATCATTATCAACGTCTTCAAACGAAATCAGCATCGAGAAGTCAACAGTAGAAAAATCTTCAATTTGAATCTGATGAGAAAGATTTTTCATCTCATAAGCTCCCCCTATTTATATGCTCCCCCTTTTTGAGTGCAAGCTTTACAAGGATATTAGAACAGGTTTCCCAAATCTCTAATCTTGAGTGCTTCAGAAGATGTAGGAGGAGGATTCCTAGCTCGGTATCTTCTGCAAACTTGAGGAACAGGTTCTCTGATCAGGTACATTGCTCAACCGATGATCGGCCATCACTTATAGCAAAAACCTGAAACACATTCACAAACACAATCTCGACATTTCTAATTAGATCATTTCATTTTAATAAAATAAACTCGTGTTTATCTGTGTGTGAAAAACAAGCGAACCCGTGTTCGTTTGTGCGCAATTTCCGTGAAATGCATGAAATGATAAAAATTGTAACAGCATAATATGGAAGACCTAAAAAAAATTTATTATATTTTCTATTTTTTATTATATACATGTATTATAACATATTTTATATCTATTATATAAGTTTTGTGTTTTTTTTAAACCGAGAACTGAATCGATCATGAGATCATATCCTCAAGATATACTTTAGCACAAAGATGAATTTAATCATCGACAAGCAATGAGATCACACTAATAACTAAATCTAATCACAGTCTTTAAATGATTTTGAAAATTCTCAAACAGATCAATAACGATTGCTGATATGTTTGTCCACTTAAACTCATGCCCTATCTTTTTCAACAAGCAGTAGATGATTCGTTAAGGTTCGATTAAATACTTTTGAATGCTAGGACCCCACATCAATTTGGCAAAAACCCTCACCAACCTCAGGATTTCTTGAATTTTGTAACGATCTTTACAGAGCAAGGCTTGTGCATTAGTGTGCAAGTGATTATTGACAGAATATTACATTCTGTGATGAATTCATCGTTTAGATGATTTGACACTACTTAGACCAAAATGGGGAGAGCTCCAGGTCTATACTCACGTATAAAAAAGGAGATGACCATTTAATCATGTGCCGATGAGAGCTCCAGGTCAGTACTATCGTACAGCAGAGGAGATCATCACTCCAGGTCGTACTTCCGTACAGCAGAGGAGATAGCACAAACACAAGACACATAAAAATAC
>CM046035.1:57536060-57589795 GCA_025215565.1 Flaveria ramosissima | reverse complement strand
TTGTGCACTGAATACAGTCGTGCGCTGAACAGTGCGATTGAGGTTCAGACGTGCGAGGACCTCAATGCGTACGACTGATTGTGCGACTGGACTCATGCGCATTACTCTTATGCGGTTACACCAGTCGTGCGACGAGTCTCATTCGCATGGTTCAGTCGTGGGTTAGGTGAAGCGCACCCTTCAGTCGTGCGACTGAAGTTCATTCGCTTGTCCAATCGTATGACATCCTGTCCGTTCAATTCAATTAACTTTTTCATCAATTTTGAGTTTAGACTTCGCGTTCTGGTTCATTAGACTCGCATAAAGTTCTTATAAACTTATAACACTCTTAATTTCATCCGTTTGAGTATTAGTTTAGGTTTTATTTGTCCCACATTCACAGTTTACCAACGGGTCCGATTATCCATATTAAAAGTCAATTGAACGAATTGGGATGTTTCTTCGTCGCAAATTACCTGTAGAATCGAAGTAAATGTGTCAGTAGCAAGAAACGAAGGTTTTAAGAGATCAACGAAATTTTGGCAGAGTGACTTTAGTCGTGCGATTTAGGGTTTCTTTGAGGGTGATGAGTCTCTGCGACCGACTCCTCCTCTATTTATCCAACCCTAGATCCAATCGTGCGACTGAGTTCATACGCACCTTCAGTCGTGCGAGTGGGACTCATCGTGCGATTGGGTCAGTCGCCTTCTCCAGTCGTCCGACTGGATTTCAGTCGTGCGACTGACTCACTCGTTCGCACTTAAGCCTCCGACTGGACTAATCGTATGGCCATTCGGTTTGATGGTCATACTCATAGTTCATCTTCGGGCGAATGGACTCCATTCGTATGGTTAGTCCATACGTATGGTCCATTCGTGCGAATGGTCATACTTAGTTAATTTTCTGCCATTTTGACCAATTTACTTTTCAAACCCCTTTTAACTTTATGAAATTAACATTATGAACCTTTGATCATCTAGACATGATCATTTTATCTGGAAAACATTTTGATCACCTCAGACGTGATCCATTTATCTAAACATTTTGATCACCTCAGACGTGACCCTTTTAAAAACACTTTGTCACCTCAGACGTGACTATTTTAACCTTTCAAAGCACATATGGTCATCTCAGACATGACCCTTTTAGTGAGTTGATTCCTTCTGATTTTCCTGATGTAGCCCGACACACGACTAAAATTAAAATTAAAACAACTAACTAATTTAAGAACTTAAACAAATTACATAAACAGACATATTTTTGGCTTTTTGTGAGAGATAAATCCAGAGATTGATATCTACGGGATTTGGTTCGGGAGTAGATAGCTTCAACTTAGATTGATCATATCTGGACCAATTCAATTTTGGAATCATACAGGCAAGTCAAATCATTTGGACTAGTTATTAAACCTTTGATGCTCAAATTCTCGGTGTTCATCCAGAGTCGTTAGCAACTTAAGGAAATCATACTGAAACTCTTAGATTTTCACATTGATTTGAACCTTGAGAATGTAGCCACAATGATTGTCAGTATGTTTGTCCACTTAAATCCATACACAGACTTTTGACACCAGACTGGTGACTTATTTAGGTTTAATTATTTCAACTAACATTTGTGGATCCCACACTTATATGGTAATCAACATTCCTCAGGAGCTTTTGAGCGGTCTACGGGTATTATTACAAGAAGAGACTATTCTTAGAGCTTTCAAAGAGAAGCCGTCCTCAGGTCAGTGCCATCGCACAGCAGAGAGGCGGCAAACAACAATGAATTCTAGAATATCTAGGTTATGCTTATCCTCAGGTCAGTGCCATCGCACAGCAGAGAGGCACACAACCTATCTCCTTGTTAGAGCAGCTTATTTTATTTTACACAAAATGCACCAACAACATAAGTCATTAGCTTTATTGCATTTGTCTTTCATTTTTTTCTTGCTTTGCTCTAATTATGGTCATCCGCACACATTTGTGGCGTTTAATTGCTCATTACCCCTTATTGGAATATTTTGATTGTGTTAACCAGTGATAAGATGGAAGCCCACAGTCAGTTGAACAACTTAGTTTGATCTTGAGATCACCAATCAGGTCTAATTGTCTATTGTGTTGAATCTACCAACATATCATATATGGTCTAGCAGCCTCTAAGTCTACTTTCTTTGTGTCACCTTAGGAGTTGCCAGTTTTCTATCATCTTCCCTTTTGTATTGCTTAGACTACACAGACTTATACTTTGAACTTTTGCATCTTTCCAAAACTTAAATTTTTAAAGTCCCTCTTGATATGTTCCTGTGTACTATCATTTTCCAAAGGTATTGAATCGGTATCACAGACACAATCTACCTTATTTCAGCTAGTTACTCCTTCTCCCTCATTTTTTTTAATGTTAACTTGCTGACATATTCTCCCCCTAAAATACTAAAATCATTTCTGGTTTAATTATTTTAGGATTTTCATAAACAGCAAATAACATGAGTTTAAATAAAATAAAATAAAATAGACAAATAAAATAAAATAAAATAAACTTTAACTAAACTACATCGGACTACACATTATCATCATCAGGAATTACCTCACTTTTCTTTTTAACGCCGTTGACCTCTAACAAATATTGAAAACGTGGTTTATCAAAGGCTTTAGTATAGAGGTCAGCGCGTTGAAAATCAGTATTAATTTTAACCACATCAATTAAGTTCTTTTCAAAGCAATCTCTTATGAAATGGTATTTAATACCGATGTGTTTGGTCTTAGGATGTTGAACCGGATTTTTAGTTACTGCAATTGCAGCAGAGTTATCAACAAAAATAGGAGTAGATGAGAATTTTAAACCGTAATCCCGCATTTGCTGTTGAATCCAGATGATTTGTGAACAGCAACTTGCAGCAGCAACATATTCGGCTTCACAGGTTGACAATGCAACCGATGTCTGCTTCTTACACTGCCAGGTAACTAATCTTCTCCCAAAGAATTGACACCCTGCTGATGTAGACTTGTAGTTCATCTTGCAGCCCCCGTAATCCGAGTCACTATACGCGGTAAGCTCAAAGTCATCATCATGAGGATACCACAATCCAAGTGTGGGTGTACCCTTCAGATAACGAAAAATCCTCTTGACCCCGATCAGATGGTTGACCTTTGGTTTAGCCTGATATCTAGAACATAGACATGTAGCATACATAATATCAGGTCTTGAGGCAGTGAGATACATGAGGGATCCAATCATTCCTCGGTACATAGTGGCATCTACTAGATCTCCATTCTCATCAGGTGCTATATCATGATTCGTAGCAAGTGGAGTCCCAGCAGCAGAAGCATTCTCCATGTCAAAGCGACTGAGAATGTCTCCTACATACTTGGTCTGATGTAGAAAGATTCCATTAGGTGTTTGATCCACCTGTAACCCGAGAAAGAACTTCATCTCCCCCATAGCACTCATCTCAAACTCTTTCTTCATCACTGCTTCAAACTCTTTGCATAACTCTTCGTTCTTTGACCCGAAGATTATGTCATCAACATATATCTGTACAAGCAGTAGGTCGCCATCCTTTTCTTTAATAAACAGTGTACAGTCAATGACTCCCCTGCGAAAGCCGTGTTTCACAAGATGAGTCGAGAGTTTCTCATACCAAGCTCGAGGAGCTTGATGAAGCCCATATAAAGCTTTGTCGAGCTTGTAAACTCTATCCCGATGATAAGGATCTTCAAATCCCTCGGGTTGACTTACATAGACTGTTTCCCTGATTTCCCCATGAAGGAATGCACTCTTCACATCTAATTGGTAGACTTTAATCTTCATGTACGATGCATAGGCAAGGAAGATACGAATAGCTTCCATCCTTGCCACGGGTGCAAACACCTCATTATAGTCAATCCCTCGACTTGGCGAAAACCTTGAACCACCAGTCGAGCTTTGTTCCTGATAATGACTCCTTGGTCATCCTTCTTGCATTTTAGTACCCATTTGGTGCCAATGACTTTAGCACCTTTAGGTCTATCAACCAGAGTCCATACACCTAACTTCTTAAACTGCAGAAGTTCTTCTTGCATGGCACTCACCCACGCCTCATCATTTAGTGCCTCACTGACATATTTTGGCTCAACCTGCGAGACAAAACATCGATAAGCACCATCATGAATGTAACCTTTCTCCATAACCGAGGCGTAATCAGCTGAGTATAGCTGATTTCGGGTTTGTACTCCTGATCTGACATCCCCAATAACATTGTCAAGGGGATGATAGACGTTTAGTCGTGATCCTGGAGTAGTAGGAACAGCCACCTCAGAACCGAGATTATGAACATTTTGTTCTGCATCTGAGGTAGTTGGAGTTTGAGGTTCCGAAGTCGAAGGAGCATCACTCGTAGATGCTTGTGGACTTTCAGGAACTGGAACCTGTTCCTCCTGACTGTTCTGGTCATCTGCTTCAGTTTCATCTTCAGAAGAGGAGTCACTGTCATCGACTACTCCCCCTGACTGAGTAGATGATTCTCCCTGTGTGCTAGATGGTGTATTCAGAATATCATACATCATCCTAGTAGCTAACTCATCATCCGAGGGAGAGAGAGGATGTTGAAGGACTTGAAGAATCCATCATAATCGAAGAAGTATGCAGGTCCTTTGCCTGTAGGTGGTGTGGTATATCTCTGAACGTCGACATTACACCACACTTCTACAAGACCCGTTGAGTTATTGTAAACTCGCTTGTTCGGTATGTTGTATCCTAGAAAAATTCCTTCATCTGCCTTCTCGCTGAATTTCCTTCTTGTGTCTTCTTCAGAAGTGTACACGGCGCGCCAAAAGGTTCAAGATACTCCAAATTTGGTTTGCGTCTTTGTAGTAGCTCATAACATGTCTTTCCGTGGCGCTTGACTATTAGGACTCGATTCAGTGTATAACATGCATTTGCCACTGCCTCATTCCAGAATTGGATAGGCAGTTTCGAGTCAGCCAGCATAGTCCGTGCAGTCTCTATCAAGCTTCTATTTTTCTCTCTCAGCAACACCATTCATCTGAGGCGTGTAGGCAGAAGTGAATTGATGAACAATTCCCTTTTCCTTGCAGTATGCCTCCATCCATTGATTCTTGAATTCTGTCCCGTTGTCTGAGCGTACTTGTCTAACTTTTAGCTTGTAGAGAGATTCCAGTGTGGTTACTAATTCCTTGAATGACTCAAATGTTTCTGATTTGGATTTCAGAAACATTACCCAAGTGAACCTTGAGTAGTCATCAGTGACCACAAAACAGTACAAATCGCCTGCAATGCTCCTTGTACTGACTGGACCAAACAGATCCATGTGAAGAAGTTCAAGAGGAAGTTCTATTGAATGAACTTTCTTTTCCTTATGAGACTTCTTTGTCTGTTTGCCTTTCTTGCAAGCTACACAAAATCAGGAAGTTGGAAGTTCTTGACATTTACTCCTCTCACTAAATCCTTCTGAATCAAATGATTCATCTTCCTTTGACTAATGTGTCCCATTCTCCTATGCCAGGAGATTGAGTCCTTCTCAGTAGCTTTAGATAGAAAGCACTGAACCTCATGATCCGTTGTAGCAGCTGTTGACAGATCCAAGACATAAAGGTCTTTATATCTTGAAGCAGTCATCAGAACTTGGTCCTCTGGGATCATGTAGTCTTTCTTCAGCACGTAACACTTCTTGTTGTCGAAGATGACTTTAAATCCTTTATCGCAGATTTGGGAAACAGAAAGTAAGTTATTCTGAAGTTGTTGAACGTAGTTCACCTTATCAAACTTAACTTTCTGATTTCCCACTTCTCCCTGAGCTGTGATGTATCCTCCCTTGTTTCCTGCAAAGGAAACATGCCCTCCTTTTATTTGTTTGACGTTTGATAAAAGGGCTCTATTTCCTGTCATGTGCCTGGATGCTCCGCTGTCTATAATCCACGTGTTAGTCTCAGCGCTGTATCGAACACCCTGCACATATAAAGTAAATGTATTAGTTTAGGTTAGGAACCCAAGCCTTTACTGTCTTGGGTTTCCCAGAGGCATCACACATCATAAACTCTACCCATTGACCCTTAGAGGGTGAGGGTAGCTCAGATTCCTTCTTGTCATCAGTATCAGACACACAGGATGACTTCTCTTTCCATAAGCCAGATTTGTGCAATGCCTGTTTATGATAAACAGTCGTCTGGCTTACAGGTTGGACTTTAGGTTCACTAGATCTTCTAGGTGGAGTTAGAGAACTCCTCTTAGAAGACCTAGGTCTAGAGTCCTGAAGATCATCTTCTTCCTAGGTGTCTGATAGAAAGGACAATAGGAAGCAATGTGTCCACATTCTCCACAGTTGTAGCATGACCTGCTATCAACTTTATAAGTAGACTTTCTTTGTGGAGAAGTGCGTGACACTCTAGTAACATCAATCACTTTAGGTTTTGACTCTTGTATGTTTGATGTTTTCTCTGGTTTAACAAAATTAACTGTTTTCACCTGTTTAACATGTTCCATTTTTGGTTAACTGGTTTTTGACTTGAAGCATGTGAAAAATTAACGTTTGAAGTCCTTTTAGGTTCTGATTTGACTCTGTTTGACCCTGACTTTAAGTTAACTTTTTCAAATTCATTTGCCAGATTAACACAAGGCAATTTACCCTTTGCCTTTGAAGTGGCCTCCTTTTGTTTCTGTCCAGATTCAGTAGATGAACATGATGTGTCTGGATCAGTAACAAGAGGAGTAGTCACCACATGATCCTTGATGGGGTTGTTGTTTACTGGTCTAGACTTAGTGTTCATCAAGGTCTCAGGTGGAGGTGGAACCACTTTGTAGCCTAATCCCTCCCCGTTATTCCTTTCTCTCACTAAGTGTTGAACTATGTGTGAAGAACTAGTCCAACTGTGCAGTTTCTGTTTTAAGGAGTTAACTTCTACTTCTAGAACTGCCTTTTGCTTCTTAGTGTCCTCTAGGGAGTTTAGATAGTACCTAATGTCATTAGCTTGGTTAAAGGCAACTACTTCGGTTTCCCTAAGCTGTTTAGTCAATAGGTCTATCTTTTCTTTATAACTATGCTCATTTTGTTTTAGAACTCTATTAGCCTCAGTGCACAGTTGTAAATCTTTTACTAAGTTATCATTGTGATCTAATAACCTAGCAAATTTTTCATCAATGCTATTCCTAAACATATCACAATCAGAACAAGCATGATTATCAAACATTTGGTCAGTTGTACTTACCTGTGTTGGTTCAGAAGAGTTAGCCATCAACGCAGCATCAGACGTCTCTGGTTCTGGTGATTCTGACTTTTCTGTCTCTGACGTGGAAGTCTCCTCCTTTGGCTTGTAACTGACCTCAGCTGCAGTTGTTTCTTCACTATGTGACATTGCTATCTCAACTGCTAGATCACCTTCACTCGCAGAATCATCATCAATATCTTCAACACTGGCAATGTTAGATTCTCCTGGTGAGACAAACCTAAAACTCCAATCTGTCCTTCATCATCATGAGCAGTCAAGGCTTTTGGGTCCTTGTTTGATGAAGTAGAACTGGAGGCTTGCTTGTCTTGGCGAGTAAAGGACGAGAATGGGTTCCCATTACCCGTCTTCTTTGGCTTGACACATTCTTTCTTGAAGTGCCCCTTCTCTCCACAGTTGAAGCAGGTCACTTTGCTCTTGTCAAAGCCAAATGTGGTATCCTTAGTAGCTATCAAGTTCTGTCCTGTCTTCTTAACAAACTTCTTCGCCCTTCGGACAGCGCTAACTAAGGCCCACATTATATCCATCCTCTCAAGCTCCATTTCATCTACCTGCTCGTAGTCCTCATCTGCCAGATGGCAGTTTCCAATCTTCCCAGCAACTAGTCCATCATATGAATGAACCACTGCGGCTAGAAGATCCATATGCTCTCGTGCTACTTCTACGGTTAGACACAAATGAAGCCCACTTATCAGGCAATTCGTCTGCGAAGTTGCTCACTTTCTCTTCCATGGTTGTTTCAACTCCATGTGTATGCAATTCGCTCATCAAGTGGTAGAATCTGTCTATGACTTCGTCTAAACTCTCATTACCAATCGATGAAAGTTATCGAATTCCTTCTTTAACTCCTTTGCCTTGATTGCCTTCAATGATGCATTCCCATCATATCTCTTCTCTAGCTCATCCCACAGTTTCTTGGACTGCTTGTTCTCTGAATACTGGTGGAATATGTCTTTGGGGATAGACTGAGTGATCAATGCATAAACCCTTTTCTCTGCATTGTACTTTACTTTCTGTGCGTCTGTCATCCCACTTAACGTTAATTTAACTCCATCAGCTCCCACCGGTGTACTATAACCGACCTCAATAGCTTCCCACAGATTAGGATCTACTCCATTGAGGTAGATCTCAAAACGTTGTTTCCAGTGGGGAAACTCATCTAAAGTCAAGAGCTTTGGTGGTTTATTGTGATTACCCACCTCACTCTCAAGCAACAGCAGGTTCTGAATCCTCGAGTCCTTCCCAGCAGTAAAGGCTGACATCTGATCTTCCATGGCTAATAAACTTAGAATCTAATCAAACAAACTTTCACTGATGCGACTGAAGGATGCGAATGGTCTAATCGTGCGTATGAACTCTGCGATTGGTTCAACCGTGCGACTGAACTGGGCGATTGGTTCAGTCGTGCGAATGAATCTGGTGCGTATGAGTTATGCGAACGAACGGTTCAGTCGGCCGAATGAGGGTGCGACTAGGTCCAATCGTGCGAATGAACAATGCGAATGGAGTCCAGTCGTGCGAATGGGTCACTCGTGCGACTGAAGCTGCTGTTTTGCGAAAATTTCTAGGTTTGACGGGTTTCAGCCGTAAAAATTCGAAATTTCACAAGTCCTAATCGCCTAAGTCCGTAGAAACTAAACTTCAATGAGCAGGGAACGTCCAAGATCACTTTTGATGCCAAAGATTGCGTTTTTCGTGCAAAACACAAACTTTTATGCAATCTTGATTGAATCAACACGTAATCAAGAGCCAAAGCTCTGATACCACTTGTTAGGACCTGGTATTTGAACGAAATACCTAGTGATTAGCGTGTTAAACCAACTCAAATAGTGCGGAATCCTATTTGATTGGCGATCCAATCAGTGAGAACACACGAAGAATCAATCAAGAATTGAATCCAACGTCAGAAATCGATTAGGAATCGATCTGATGTGTTCTGTGAACTTGGAGAACGATTTGGGAGGCTTCTGGACGGCTAGGGTACGTCTGGAATCGTAATGGGATGAATGCTTACGTTTTTCCACGAATTGGGTCTATTTATAGGTTAGTATTGTTCAATCGTGCGACTGGGCCATAAGTATGGTTCAGTCGTGCGATTGAACCATGCGGTTGATTCATCCGCACGACTAAGTGTTCATTCGTGCGATTGAGTCAATCTTATGTGTCAATCATACGACTGATCTAGTCTCCTGGTTCAGTCGTGCGATTTAGTCAATCGTATGAAGTTATTCATGCGTGTGGTCCATTCGCATGGGCCATTCGCATGAGAACTTCATTAAGTTAAGTTTGAATGTTTTAATTAATATAACATAATGTGCAATCATTCAAACAATCATAAACCCAATCAATTCAGTCACGACTCATTAATGAAATATTAAACATCACAAGTAACAACCAATTCATATCATTTCATTAATCGATACTATTACATCATAATCAGACAGACAAGATTTATTACATTACAACTCATGATCTAGGGACACACATGCATCAACACATTCTTTTGATTAATGTTTTTGCATTGTAATGCGAATAAGCTCTTTTGTAACGAATGTTGTATTAACTTGCAAAAGCATTTATATAGAAATGAAAGTGTATTTTAATGTTCCGCTGCAATGTTTTTACGAGACAAATGTAAATATGTGTTTTATATGCGATGAATGACCAACTGTAGGCGTCCCGGGAACGGGGCCTTACAATTTATTACTAAAACACAAGAAAAACCCGAAGGTGAGGACTTTTAAAGTGGCGGTCCTTGGGACTATCACCATTTTCATGTTTCTTTTGTTGTGAATTATATTCGTAGTCACATCCACACTTCTAAACCATTTATCACATACCATCTTTACATATTGAGTGTTTAGAATACGAAGAAGTCTTTTATGAATTGGAAAGTGTTTTAATTATAGAAAAAGAAATTTTATTTTTTGGGTTTTATAAGATGCAAAGATATTTTATTTTTGTTTTTGGTTTGATCTAATATTTTACATCTTCCATACAAGATCTATGTTAGTAGATATACTTAAGTTGGTAGATCACATCCATCAAATAAATCAAAATCAAACTCTCATTTATCTTGAACTATCTAGTTGAAAAATAATTATGAGATTGTGACATCTCGACGGAAGTGTGAAATGCTTGGGTGTAACTTTTTGACTTAGAACACATTGATCATGAATTAAATATAACAAGTAATATAACATAACATCACATATTTCCTTATATATAGACATATATATAGGTCACATTTATGCTCATACAAAATTTGTCTACATAAAGACTTTTACACAATTTCATGTAACCCTAGTACAAAAGTGTTTAGTAACTGTTTCATCCTTCAGTAATAATGGATATGCGCATCCAATATTATACTAAGATCGAACATATTTACAGTTACTTTGACACACGTCTTTCCTATTACTTCACCCCATCCGTTGTACACATCAAATGAAACATAAAACTGTTAGTCATTTTGGTTACCTGAAAAAGCATACTAAAAACAGTCAACAATATTTTGGTGAGAACATAGGTTTAGTCACTAAACAAAATATATTGGTGTAATATAAATAAGATTACAACCAAACCTACTTATAAACCAGGTGATTTATAACTGTTACAAATACAAATCACAGAATCAGATAATATAGCATCACAACACTCATCCTGTTGGTGCAGGAAATATTTTCCTAAGTAGCGCTACCTATATTACCAGATGGTTCCTCATTCGAATTAATGGTTGTAGTTTATGGCACAATGATAGTATATCTCAAAAGCCTTATTTATATTAGCATCAATCACAAAACAGTATGTTTTTCCCCCAAAACTCAAAAATGTAAAAAATAGGGCTATGATTCTCACCTTATTTCCAACTAAATATCAAATAATTCCTATAAAATAATTATTTGTTAGAATAAAATAAATTTCTTTAAAATTTTCAGCACTTTAATTAAAAATTCTAAACCAATAGCTACAGTTTTCCTAAAATCATCAAATTTCAGCAGTAGAAACATTCAAAAATCTATTTATTCCACAAAATTTCCGATCAACAATTCATAGTAAGCAATTTATTAAAAATTTTACAAGTTTTATAATAATTGGCAGAAATACTTAGATGTCTCTAAAAATTACCAAATTCACACATACTGTTTCATTCAGAATTTCATAATTTAAGTAAATTTTTCATAATTTAACTTACTTTTTTGCTATTTCTTCTTATTTTCTAATTACAAAATGTTCTAAATTGTAAAACTCAGTCATACCTGTGAATTAAATCATGAAACTTATTCAATAATTCCTATAAAATATAAGGTCTATCATATAATTTTCTAGATTTTTACCACGTACTAAGATTTTGTATGATAAATTTTCTTTTATTTCCTTGAATAAATTATATAAAATAATCTACCAAATATTATTACATCAAAATTTACAGAATATCAATTCTATTATTTTCTAATAATCTTCTAATTTTATTCTCACAATCACAGTCATTTAATTATTTAATCTAATTTATCAAGAACATCTAGGTTTTTAGCCTTTTTATTTGTAATTGTTTGTCTAACCCTTAGTTATAAAGCTTTTAAATTTTTCAGCTCTCAAATCCTCGTTTCTTACTGACTTTTGAATAAAATCATGTGTTCATGAGTTCTTGTGAATATTCTTGATGATTTAGTCTTCACAAGTTGGTTTATATGTGTTTATTAAAACACATATTCATTTCTTAAACTTATTAGTTAGATGTTTTAAAAATCTAACCTTTTTTGTTTGAAGAGAACAAAGAGATTGACTTGGTTAAATCCTTGAAAATTTGGTTGAGAAGATGGTCCTTGATGTTTGATCTCAACTAGTTGGTGATGAACAAAGGGTGGTGATGGTGTTGATTGTTTGAAGCGAAAGCAAGGTTGGTGATGATGTTTTGTGATCCAAAGACAAAGAAGTGATGGTGGTGGCGACTTGAAACCCAGAGTGGAAGGAGTGTGATGAAGGTGGTGGATGTGACGGTTTTTGGGTGTGGTGATGGTGGATCCATGCGGCTGAGGGGTTGCCAAGAAGTGGGAGACTCATCATTGAGTCTAGGTTTAGGGTGATGAGGTGTGAGGTAATAGGCTTGCTTAGTGGACCATTAGTGTTGGCAAGTGCTTAGTGTTCTAGAGCTAGGTGGCGGATGTTGGAAGGTGATTAGTGTTAGGGTGGTGTTAGATGGTGGTTCAAAGGATTGCTTAGTGTGTGGGCCGGCTAAGGGTGGGACTAAAGGGTTAATGACTCATTTAGCTAGTTAGTTATCTAGGTTAGTTGGTAGTTTAGTGGTTTAATCGGATAGATTAAGGTTCTAATGAACTGATGTGGGTAATAAGTTGAGTTTTAGTTGGTGGTTAAATGTTTAAGATTAATTTGTTTTTGAAATAAGGTTATTTTTATGTAATATGGTTTAATTAAGTTTAAGTTTTTAATACATTACATATAGTTAAGACATTTAATATAAAGCTAACTAATCATATCACTCTAAGATGGTAATCATACAATTCATATACATACCTACGTGAACATTCATGCATGCATGCTCAATTACATATTTAATGATTCATATAATCAAAGCAAATTACTTTTAATCATTTTCATAAAAAAATTACATTTATTATTATTTCATAGGAAATATTAAACTACCTAACCTTGGTTTTAGGGTTGTCATAAGATTTACTTTTCACTTTTTATTTTTTATATTAAAAGATATTTTTTTAATTATCTTGAAAATCCATTATATGAGTTTAATGAGCTAATTTAAAACTTTGTTCTTAAATATCTTTTAATTCCAACATATAGTGTTACCTTTAATCTTCATATAAGTTGATGAAGGTTCTAAATTTGGATGTTTTATCTTTATTTGACATATTGAACTAGGTCTTCATTCATGATAATTTACTAAGTGTGATTGTTTATACAGTAATATATGTTCATCTTCAATTGACTACTTAATATCGCATGACAAAAATTCAAGTCATTATCAACACAAAAACCTTATTAAATGTTAATCCATTATTATCCTAATGACTTGTATATTAAATTAAGTGTAAGTTATTTATGATAAATGATATCTTTATGTTTAGCATGAAAGCTATATATAGTATTTTTAGATCTTATATAGAGATAAATTGTATGAGATATTCTATACAAAGTGAAAACCTTAAAAAGTCTAAGAATGTAACATAGAGCGATAAGTATCCAACGGAAAAGGTACAAACTTTAGTCTTATTTGTACGATACTAAACGACATGTTGAAATTTAGCATCAAAATGTAAAACACTTTCGAAATCTAAAATGTCATGTTAAAATTAACGTTTGGATAATAAAACGCAATGTAAGTTGAACCATTTTAACCATTTAGCCAATAACATTTTGGCCTGTATTTTAGATCACATCTTCTTCTTTTATGGTGCTGTTTGTTTTTTCTGCAGTAAAACGTCTGCAGTCTGCGAACCACATCTGCAGACATCTGCAGCAGAAGAGGTGGACCAAATGTCTGCAGTCTGCAAGAAAAAGACTGTTTGTTTTTAACATCTGCAGAATGCTGAAATATTCTGTAATTAAACTAAATTAATTTTTTAAACTCTAAAAACAACTAATACATTAATATATAAATAAAAGTCATTGAAATACATTAAAATATAAATAAAAGTCATACAACACTACAATAATATTTATAAAACCATACGATTACATTTATAAACCATAGTTTAACTGCCACACACCCAACAAGTATACCTATTCATCTATCCAAAACTAAACTTCACATCACCAAAATACAAAGCGGCTCAGATTAACGCACTTAAACAAACCAAATGCAGAACCAGATTAAGCCAAAACCAATGTGTCTTATTAATAAAGATAAATACATTTTCAAATTATTGAGCAAACTCACCTTCAACAAGCATTAATCAACCAAAAACTAGACAAACAGTTCAAGTGCCCTCAATGAAATGTTTTCAAATCTAAGAACCAACACTGGACTTACATAAAGACGAACCACCACCGCATTCGCCAATCAGAAGCGAAAAACTAACTATTATCATTCTATTTGTCTTGTTAATACATTCAAATACCTAAACTCCTAACTTAGAAACAAGAATTCCAATTACAATTCAAGCATGATTGAATCAAAATGTGCAGCTCAATAAACTGTTCAACCTAATACACTACTACCGACCAAATCACACAAACAATCATCGAATCTAATATGAAGCACAAATTTCCCAAATTGATTGCTAAAACCCTACGTTCGATCATCAATTATTAACTTTCAGCTTCAAATTTAGCAGATAGAAATCCACAAACACATGGTAATCAATGGTGAATATGTAGAAATTAGGTATAAGATCTTACCTGAAAGCTTCAACACGCGATTATACAAGAAACCGTAGCGGTGGTGCGGTGGCGCGGTGGTGTGGTGCAGTCGCGAAGTGGGGCAGGGGGTGGTCGCGAAGGGGGGAAGGGGGAAGGGGGCTGCGTCGCGAGTGGGGTCGTTTCGACGGGGGGCTGCGATCGCGAGGGGCTGCGGTCGCGAGGGTGGAGGCGGTGGAGCGGAGGAGGAGCGGTGGAGCGGTGGTGGCGGCGTGGGTAACCGACGGGAGGGAGGCGGTGGTTTGTGGTGGTGTGTGTGAAGATGGTTGTGAAGATGATTTGTGAAGATGATTGTGAAGGTTAAGGCTCAAAATCAGAAGAGAAGAGGTGAGAAGAGGTGTGAAGACATTGTTCCACCTCTTCTCCCTGCAGAGGTGAGGAAGACGTTTTTAAATGAAACGTCTTCTAAAAAACAAACAGTCTGTGAACTTAAAACCTCTTCCCGCGTCTGCGAGCGCACAGATGAAGAGGTGGGGAAGAGGTTTTTTAAAAAAAACAAACACAACCTATATCATTTTGCCTTATATGTTAGTTGTGACATCCGTCACCTTAAGGTCCGTCAATTAACGTGGTTTTCCGTTAACTATTCTTTGAACATTCATCCCTCATCTTTATTGACTCTTTGTGTGGATATCATACTTGCTTATCATCTTTATTCTTGTGTTCGTATCATTAACATATACTATTTTCAAAAACTTTTAAAACTTTCATCACCGTTACCGCTATATATACCATTTTTATATAATATTAACGTCACTAATAAAACCAATTTTAAGTTACGAATATCATTAAATACATTTTTATCATTAATATAACTAACCTAATAAAGTCGTTTTCAACCGAAACAAACTTTGGGAACTCGGGGTTAAGTGCAGGGACTAAATGTGACATTTTGCAAACTTGGAATGGGTATAAAAACCCCATTTTCCAGCCCTAGATCCATAACTCCACCTTCTTCTTCACTTCTTCTTCTTCACCCATCTTCCTCCTCCTTGCACCAAAACCGCTCCGTTTGGTCTCGTTTTCACCGTCTAGACTTCATCTACAACCGAGTCTACTCCATTCTAGCAGGTAGACGACCTTGGTTGTCCCTTTTCTTGCTTATTCACGGCTGACCAAACTAGGGTTTCGGGTGTTTGGGTTCAACCCAAACACATGAGGTCGTGTGGGTGCGTGTGATGTCTTTCTGCGTGTGCTTCTTGTTTGTAGTGTGTTTCTGGAAGTCCTTGTTGTGTCGTGCTCGGAGCAGCCTGCTCAGCCCTCCTACAGTCGCGATTCTGCTGTTCAGGTGACTGGGTCTGTCATGCGATTGAGCCGTGCGACTGGGTGTGGCGTGCGACTGAGTCGTGCGACTGTGTGTGTGTGTGCGATTGAGTCATAGGAGCGAATGAATGTGTGCGATTGAGTCATGCGAACGAATGAATGTGTGCGATTGAGTCAGGCGACCGAATGAATGTGTGCGATTGTGCGTGTATCGCACGACTGAAGGCCAATCGGATGAATGAAGGTTCAGTCGTACGAATGAAGCTGATTCGTACGAATGAAGGTTGATTCGTGCGTGTGGAGGTTGAGTCGTGCAATTGGGTGCTGTGTGGTACGACTTAATGCCAGTCGTACGAATGAAGGTTCAATCGTGCGAATGAAGCTGATTCGTACGATTAAGGGTTGATTCGTGCGAATGGAGTGTTGAGTCGTGCGTCTGGTCCTGTCGTGTGTCTGGTCCTGTCGTGCGACTGAAGTTGTTGTGTGTGAATTCCTCCTTGCGTGTGGTGTGTGTATGTCGTGTGATGTTAAGGTGACATCGACACGGTTACCATTACTAATGACAATGTTAAAGTCAACGCTATCAAACTTACTAATGTTATTCCAAATTAAATTAATTTAACATTTTACAAGTACCAATAACCGATTTATAACTACTAATGTTTACCAAATACTTCTTCAATAACAATGGAACTTTTACTCAAACATCATCAACAATGGCAAAGAAGTCAAGTACTTGGATCTACATAAGATCTAATACGTGTGTCTGTTTGTGTGTGTTACACGCGACCCAACCGATACAACTCGAATCGACCGAACATTATTATACGCTTTATACATATCATTAATGCTTAACAATAACTGTCAATAGGTGTTTGACCGTTCATTGCATACAACATTTGGATACTTTGATCATTCATACTTACCACTTAACAAGTGAGTTTCGTGGCCCCTTTTTACGCTTACAATATTTCAATCATTTACAAACTTGGGGGAAAAGTATGCTCACCCACTTTTAATGTTGTACAATTTACATACAATTTACATACTTGGAATCAACGTGATACTGTTTTGCAAGTACTTATCTGATACATTGTCTGCTGTGTGGTACTTTCTTTGCAACTATTTAATTCCAGTGTGGGAACCGACGGATAGGTATTGGTAGTACTACTGGGTTGACACCCCCACCCTTGTTCGTTGATATACTAGTTAGTACCATCAGTGGCTAGGAACGGGCCCTTGGGTGAATATATTCCGACAATATCTTTGTGTACGTCGCTAGGTTTGGTTGCAAAGCCCATTGTCATGTGATTTTACTTACTTATAACTGTATGCACGGTATTCCAAATCATTTACTATACAGCATCAATTACTTATTTACTATTTAAACCTGCGAGCTCACCAACAATTGTGTTGACCATTTTGAGCATATCTTTTCAGGTGATCATGCAAATTGAGGATCTAGGTGTGCTGCCTTAGTGGAGACCCTAGGATGCATTTTTGAGACTAAACATATTTGACAAACAATCATTTTGGAAAATAATGTTGTAGTCTGATAAACAATTACATCCTTTTGATACTTATTCCTAGGTTGTTGGAATTTACATTACAATGTTATCATCTTTGTTTATGTGAACCATTTATCATGTTTATGCTTATGGCTATGTTGTCGTGAACATTGACTAAACACGATACAAGTCCCCTTGTTGTCGGGTGTCGTCATGACACGCTTGTCATCATTTATTATATTGCACCTCTATCGCTTACCATGTGTTATAACGATCCCGATCTCGTTACATCCCCGTGTTTCCGCTTTTAGCAGGGGTGTGACAGATTGGTATCAGAGCCATTGGTTATAGAGAATTAGGCAATACGCTTGACCTAGACTATAACTTAGGAACCTTCATGTAGAATTGCATGCTAGGATCAATGTGCATTTTATATCTCATGTATATGTTCCTCTTTACTTGATTCGTTCATCTATCCGTTATGTGATCTTTTCGCCCTGTGAGAGAGCCCTTGTGCTCACTCCTTATGGGATGCTTCTATTGGATCTTCCGTTCCCTCTGCGCACCGAGTTTGTTTATCAAATCCGGGTATTAAACCCGAAGAGATCTTCACAGATCATGCTATTGCGCTTGACCTCGGACATTGAGATTAACCCTGAGGAGGTTATGTCTGAAACCTCGAAAGAGGAAGAGATAGACAACCTTTGCTAGACTAAACGTGATTATATACATGGATTTACAATTGTCTTGATGGACTATTGTTGAGACTTTATCAATTCATGGTGTGATAACTACACGACTTGCATGCGATGTGTGGTGAGTATAAGTGTGATATTAACTTGGAATGTTGGACTTTGATGAATGTTATGGATAATATAATTTGAAATGGTTTAAGCTTATGTGTTTACTACTTTTATGCTTAGAAAATGCCGCCTCGAAGAGTTACCCGCAGCAATAGTGGCGGAAGTGAAGCCCCGAGGGGCAGAGGCAGAGGCAGAGGTAGAGCACCAAGAACAAGTGATGGTCCTACCAATAACAATCAGGAAACAGGAAACTCTGAGATGGCAGCTCTGATCGCTCAACAGTTGGCCGCACTGATTCCTACTATCGTGGCCCAAGTGAGCGATGCACTCCAGCAACACCGCCCCCACGGGGATGGTGGCAATGATAATGAGGATAATGAAGAAAGAGGTCAAGGTGGGATCGAAACTGAAGTGGGAAATGGAAACCCGATTGGGAATGAAAGTAATCATGAGACCGGAAATGGTGGAACAGCCGGTATTGAGACTGGGGTTGTTAATGCTAGACAGGGGTGTTCATACAAGGAGTTTGTGGCCTGCAAACCGAGAGAATTTGATGGGAAAGGTGGGGCGATAGCCCTAACCAGATGGCTTGAGAAGATGGAGGCAGTGATTGACATCAGCGAATGCCTCGATAGCCAGAGAATCAAGTATGCCACATGTTCACTGCAGGGCAAGGCCCTAACCTGGTGGAACACTCAGGTTCAAGCTAGAGGAAGAGAATCAGTGATGCAGATGTCGTGGGATGAGTTTAAGGCCTTAATCACTGAGGAGTACTGCCCCCTCAACGAGATGCAGAAACTGGAGCATGAATTCTGGAATCATGCTATGGTGGGGGCTGGGCATGCAGCTTATACTGACCGTTTGCATGAGCTGGCAAGATTGGTTCCGCATCTGGTCACGCCGGAATCAAAGAGGATCGAGAGGTACATTTGGGGACTTGCGCCTCAAATTCGAGCAATGGTAACAGCAGCTGATCCTCCTACTATCCAGAGCGCAATTCTGAAGGCTGGCGCTCTAACTGATGAGATGGTGAGAACAAGGGTGTTAGGAAGAGGGGCAGAGAAGAGAAAAGATGTTGGGGAAACGAGCCGGTCGAGTGCTGGGAAGTTTGACAAGAGGGCCAAGCCAACCAGAAATTTTGTGGCCGTGACGCAAGGCAAGAGAGAGTATGTGGGGCCGCACCCCAAATGTGACAGGTGCAACTATCATCATCCCCCAGGAATGCAGTGACGGGTATGCGCGAATGGTAGACGCTCGGGGCATCTAGCGAGAGACTGCAGAACAGCGCCGAATCTGGTAGCTCCGATCAACGCGGTTAACCTCGCCGGGAATGCCAGGGTCTGTTATGAGTGTGGAGGCCCTGATCACTATAGAAACATGTGCCACAGACTGAATCGGACACCAGTTCAACAAGGAAACAACAAGCAGCAAGTGATGGCCATAGCTGGAAATCAAGGCCCGGAGAATCAAGGAAATACAACTCGGGGACGTGCATTTGTCATTGGAGCCAACGATGCCCGTCAGGACCCGAATGTTGTCACGGTTATGTACTTACTCAATCATCACTTCGCATCTATATTATTTGATACTGGAGCAGACAATAGCTTTATATCTTCTGAGTTTGTGGAATTGCTTGATTTGAGACCTAGTAGGCTAGAAACTAGCTACTCCATAGAAATGGCTAACGGTAGGGTTGTTCAGGCCGATGAGATTATTAGGAAGTGCTCGATAATATTGGAGGATCATGCCTTCGATATAGACTTGATACCCTTTGAGCTAGGAAGTTTTGACGTGATTGTGGGTATGGATTGGTTGTCGCAAAACGGAGCTGAGATTGTCTGTCGGGACAAAGTAGTACGAATCCCTATGTCAAACGGGGAGGTACTCAAGATTCAAGGAGAACGACCGGGAAGGAACTTAAAGCTTATCTCCTGCATGAAAGCACGCTGAAGTTTACAAAAGCAGTGCTACGCTCTTCTGGCTCATGTGGTAGAAAAGAAGGAAGAAGAAGAGAGGAAACTAGTAGATATTCCAGTGGTACGGGACTACCCAGATGTATTTCCTGATGACTTGTCTGGTTTGCCTCCTCCGCGACAGGTGGAATTTCGTATAGAGTTGGTTCCTGGAGCTACACCGGTAGCGAAGACGCCATATCGGTTAGCGCCATAAGAAATGCAAGAGTTATCTAATCAGTTACAAGAACTACTGGAGAAGGGTTTTATTCGACTGAGTCACTCACCGTGGAGAGCACCAGTATTATTTGTCAAAAAGAAGGATGGGTCGTTCCGCATGTATATCGATTACGTAAGTTGAACAAGTTAACCGTGAAGAATCGATATCCTCTCCCCAGGATCGACGATCTGTTTGATCAGCTACAAGGAGCTTCATATTTTTCCAAGATCGACCTTCGTTCTGGATATCATCAATTAAGGGTTGTCGAGGACGACATACAAAAACAGCATTTAGAACTCGTTATGGGCACTATGAGTTCTTGGTCATGCCGTTGGGGCTGACTAACGCACCAGCTGTGTTTATGGATCTAATGAATCGGGTGTGCAAACCTTACTTAAATAAGTTTGTGATCGTATTCATAGACGATATACTTATCTACTCCCGATCGAAAGAGGATCACGAAGAAAACCTTCTGGCAATACTGGAACTGCTACGGGAAGAAAAACTTTTCGCCAAGTTCTCAAAGTGTGAATTCTGGTTGCGAGAAGTGAAGTTTTTGGGTCATGTGGTTAACGAGGATGGGATTCATGTAGATCCCGGCAAGATCGAAGCGGTGAAGAAATGGGATGCACCTTAGACACCATCAGAAATACAGCAATTCTTAGGATTGGCCGGTTACTATCGTCGCTTCATCGCGAATTTTTCAAAGATTGCTCAACCATTAACCCTGCTTACTCAGAAAGACAAGAAGTTTGATTGGGGACATGCACAAAAACAAGCGTTCCAAACGTTGAAAGAGAAGTTGTGCAACGCACCGATATTGTCTCTCCCAGACGGAACTGATGATTTTGTGGTGTACTGCGATGCTTCACATCAAGGACTTGGATGTGTACTAATGCAGAAGGATAAGGTGATTGCCTACGCTTCGCGACAACTTAAGGTGCACGAAAGAACAATACAACTCATGATCTTGAGTTGGGCGTTGTAGTATTTGCACTCAAGATTTGGAGGCATTACCTGTATGGAACAAAATGCATCATCTACACAGATCATAAGAGCCTCCAACATATCCTGGATCAGAAGGAACTAAATATGCGTCAGCGACGTTGGGTAGAACTACTTAGTGACTACGATTGCGAAATCCGGTATCATCTGGGGAAAGCTAACATGGTGGCTGATGCTTTAAGCCGCAAAGAACGCGTGAAACGGCTACGCGCTCGAGCGTTGGTGTAACACCCGGAAATTTATTATTTTGAAGCCGGCGAAGAAAGAAAAGAAATAAAGTCCAAAGTCGAGGGACCAAACTCGCCAACGAAGAAAAGTCGGTAATGTGGTGATATGTGTAGGGAGAGGGCAGCCCACTCTCCCCACACTTCACACATTTCAGCTCACAAAGAAGAGAGAAGAGAGAAAGAGAGAGAAAAGGGAGAAAAGTGGTGTTTCGGGTGATTCAGGTGTCCAAATCCGTCGAGTAGCAAGCCAAATCGAAGCTCTTGTCTTTGTGCTCGATTGTGTGAGTTCTAGGACCCCACTTTTACTTGTTTTCAACTGATTTTGGGGCTGGAAGATGTCAAAAACCCGTTTTTATGTGTGTGTATGTTTGACCCATTTGGGTGGGTGTGATGTGTATGGTGTGTTTAGAGTATGATTTCGGGCTTGTGTGTGCTTGTATGATGTTAAGGTATACATTCCTAAGGTCCAGGAGGGTTGAT
Organism: Flaveria ramosissima; assembly: GCA_025215565.1. NCBI lineage: Eukaryota > Viridiplantae > Streptophyta > Magnoliopsida > Asterales > Asteraceae > Flaveria > Flaveria ramosissima. Next base: position 57,567,761 of record CM046035.1, on the reverse strand, counting down.
TTAGGCTTAGAATGGGTTTGGATGAGCTTGGAGGCCGAAAATGGCAGATTGGGTTCGGGATGAACTCCATTCTGCATCAGCTAGGGCTAGGCGACCGAATGGAGGCCATAACGGCCGAATGAGGGCGATGAAGGTCATTCGGCACGATTGGTGTCACTCGCACGACTGGGGAGTCCAGTCGCATGAGGGATGTGCGACTGAGGGTTCAGTCGCATAGATGCTAGTCGCATGAGTCCATACGCATGAGGTTTAGTCGCATAGGTACCCATCTCGCAGTAATCCCATTAGCATAAGGTCCATACGCACGATTGGATGTTTCATTCGCATAGATGACCATCCGCATGGGTCCAGTCGCATGTGTTCAGTCTCATGGAGCCATGCACTGAAGAGTGTCCATACGCCCGAATAGGCTGTGTTGCACTCGAATGAATGTGTAGTTTGACTTCTGGCCTTCGGGAAAGGTGCAGATGTAAGTTTGGATGATGTAAGGAAACCGTAAGAGCATGTAAGAGTATGGTTATGGCCTTAGAGTGCAAATAGGGCATGATGATGAATGATGATGTTGCATGTTTATGCATATTATGAATGTATGATGTTGCCCTGTATGATTTTGTTGGTTATGTTTTGATATGTTCCTTATTATGATGTATGATTACCTTTCTTATGGCTTTACGTATTATGACGAATGAAAGAAGTATTATGTAACGTAAAGTGGAAGTGATGACACTCCTTGCATGCATCGGATGAACGGTCCTCATCTTTGTGATTGACCAATATGTGGACCTCTACCGCTTACCCTTCGTACTGTGGCATACGTTTAGCTGTTCATTTATTGACTTCGGCCCAGTGCTATGACCGTCGTTTCATTAGTACTGTGGCATACGTTTAGCTGTTCATTTTTGCTTCGGCCCAGTAGCTAAGACTGATCGGTTAACCCCCAATACCGTGGCATACGTTTAGCTGTTCATTTAGTGACTCTTCGGCCCCCGGTAGCTGTGACTAATTGGGGTGTAGCATATGGTATTGGTATGGATGATGTCCGAATGCGCAAGTAAAGTTAAAAGGAACGAATGAACGAATGAATGAATGAAGAAAATAATAATGAAATTATCTGTGTATACGTATGATCATGATCGCATGATAAACGAATGGTTTTATATGAAAGTAAAGTATGTTTTATTATTAAAACTAGAACTCACTCAGCAACGCTGACTTTTATTGCATTTTCCAGTTGGCAGGTAATGATTGCTGAGGATGGCACGGCGAAGCTACTCAGCTCTTTTGGGATGGCATCCAATTATATAGCTTTTGTGATGTAATGCAAACATGAATTTTGTAACTGGATAATGGGTTATTATTTGGCAAAAGTATTTATAATGAAATGTGATGTCATTTTTGAATGTTTCCGCTGCAATGTTTTTCTTAATGAAATGAAATTATACGTTTTATGTGCGATGAATGACCAACTGTAAGCGTTCCGGGAACGGGGCCTTACAAGTTGGTATCAGAGCCAAATTTAACTGAAATGGGTAAATTTCAAAATAAACCTTAACTTAAACTGAGAATGGGACGGAAAGGGGAATGGGATGCCAAACTGAGTAGCTGCGTGCCATCAGGTATTTTCTTAGGTTAACCGGATTTATGTGCGCATGGTATATGTTATGTGTTGTATGTAGATTTGAATACTGATTAGTCAGGACAGGTATACTTGGGGTATGAAGAGTACACTAAGTGGCTAATCACAACTGGCCACTGTAATTAGGGACTTACTATACTTGACATAAACTGAGTTGTTTCCTTAAATGACCGTGTTGGTGTTTGAATCTTTCAGTGTGTTAGAGAATGGCTGGTGGTAGATCTTCTAGAGCTTCTAGGGGTGGAGGCCGTGATGGCCCTGTTGCTGAACCACGCCCTAAGAGAGGAAGGCCTAGAGCTGAGAAGAGGTTCCTGCAGAACCTGAGACCCCTCATCCAGAAGCTGGGGATGAGAGTGCGAATCTGAGAGCCTCGGTAAAGGAGGCTGTGGTTGAGGAAGTGCATCAGTCATGCAGACAATCTTACCGTCTGTGGTGACCGAAGTCATCAAAGCTGTGAAGGAGGGGGAACGAAAGGAGAGGAATCGGGCCTCGGGGGAGCACCGGAGCCTGAAACTATTTTCTCCGATAATGAGGAGGAAGAGGAAGAGGAGCCTGTGCGAGAGTGGCACGAGGCTGTAACTACTACGGGTGTTTATGAATGCAAGCCCCCCCCACTTTTGACGGTAATGGCAATGCTGCTGCTGCTCACGATGGGTGAGAGAAATGGAGCTGTTCTCGACATAAGCGAATGCCGAGAAGATCAGAAAGTAAGTTTGCCACCCACTCTTTGTGGACTCGGCACTATGCTGTGGGACAATTTTTCCAAGCTGAGAGAATCGGGCGATCGGGAGAATGAGGTGGCCCGAACTGAAGAAGATGGTAATTGAGGAGTTCTGTCCTCACAGGGAAATGGATAAGATTGAGAGGGAGTTCCTGCAGCTGGAGGCGGGATCCATGACACCACAATATACTACCAAGTTCAACGAGATGGCACGTCTGGTGCCGGATCAAGTGACGCCTCTGTCCCGAAAGTCAAGAGGTACATTCAGGGTTTACCGGTGGATGTTCGCCGGCATATGATCGCCGCCCGCCAAGTACGTTTAGGTCGGCGGTGATTTGGCCGGAAGATTGTATGATGAGAGGACGGTGGTGGTGACTGATGGTGGCAGGAAAGCGGTGGTGATCGAAGCTGGAAGGGAAGAGGTTTGGTCGGGGTGAGGCCTCGACGGGTAACAAAAAGGCACGGTGGATGACCGCCGCGTGGCCACCCCGGGAGCAGGTCGAGGAATGTGGTAAGTGTGGAAAGGAGCATGCGGGAGATGCAGGCTGGGTTTGAACGTGTGCTTCAAGTGTGGGAAGACGGGGCATGGCGAAGGATTGCCTGACGGGCAAATGTTTAAACTGTGGGGAAATTGGTCATATGAGCAGGGATTGCAAGAAGCCGAGGCTGAGAGTTCAGGGGCGAAGAGGACGGGAGGTGATGGACCGAGGGCGAGCGCCAGGGCATTCACCATGACACAGGAGGAGGCTAGAACGGACCCTGACGTTGTGTCCGGTACGTTTCTGGTGAACCAAACTTTAGCTTCTGTGTTATTTGATTCTGGTGCTAGTAAAGTTTTATTTCTGCTGCTTTCTGTGCTAAGCTGCCTGTTAGTAGTAGACGTGTTGATGCGCCCTTGATGTAGAAACTGCCATAGGTAAGTCTACCAGGATTTCTGAGATGATAGAGAATTGTGATGTGGAGCTCGAGGGTCATAGTTTTCCTGTTAGACCGTTTGTGATGACCTTAGGTGGTTTTGATTTGGTTCTTGGGATGGATTGGTTAGCGGACTTCGAGGCGAACATTGTGTGTCGCAAGAAGATGATTCGGTTGTCGGCGCCTGACGGTAGTTCAGTGACGGTATATGGTGATCGGTTACTACGATTCCGAAGGTGATCTCGATGGCGGTGGCGGGAAAGTGTATGAGGCGTGGATGTAGTGCCTACTTGGCCTATGTAAAGGATGTGGATACGCCAACACCACAACTAGCCGATGTACCGGTTGTGTGTGACTTTCCAGATGTTTTCCAAGACTTATCAGGAGTGCCACCTGACAGAGAGATTGAGTTTCAGATTGATCTGATACGGGTGCCCAACCTGTTGCCAAGCACCGTATCGGTTGGCTCCGACCGAGATGAAAGAGTTGATGGAGCAGTTGCAAGAGTTGCTTGATAAGGGGTTCATTAGACCGAGTATCTCTCCTTGGGGTGCTCCGGTCCTGTTTGTAAAGAAGAAGGACGGTAGTATGAGGATGTGCATCGACTACCGCGAGCTGAACAAGTTGACAGTGAAGAACCGATACCCCTTACCGAGGATAGATGATTTGTTCGATCAGCTTCAGGGTGCCAGTTGGTTTTCGAGAATAGATCTTCGATCTGGTTACCATCAGTTGAAGGTGAAGGAGCAGATATTCCTAAAACAGCTTTCCGTACGCGCTATGGTCACTACGAGTTTCTTGTCATGTCCTTTGGCTTGACCAACGCGCCAGCTGCTTTTATGGATTTGATGAACCGTGTGTGTCGGCCTATGTTGGATAAATCAGTGATTGTGTTTATTGATGATATCCTGATTTATTCGAGGAGCGAAGCAGAGCATGCCGGTCACATTCGGGAGGTTCTAGAGACGTTGAGGAGGGAGAAGTTGTATGCAAAATTCTCCAAGTGCGCGTTCTGGTTGCGCGAAGTTCAGTTCTTGGGTCACGTGGTGAATCCCGATGGGATTATGGTGGACCCGGCAAAGTGGAGGCGGTTATGCAATGGAAGTCGCCAAAGACGCCATCCGAGATTCGTAGCTTCTTGGGTTTGGCGGGTTACTATAGAAGATTCATCCAAGACTTCTCCAAGATTGCTTCTCCACTAACCAAGTTGACCCGAAAAGATGTGAAGTTCGTATGGGGTCAAGCTCAAGAGAAGGCGTTTGAAGAATTGAAGGCGAGATTGACTCAAGCTCCTGTTCTGTCATTACCCGATGGAAGTGAAGATCTTGGTGGTTTATTCCGATGCTTCTTACTCGGGGTTGGGGTGTGTGTTAATGCAGAGAGGAAAGGTTATAGCCTATGCATCCCGACAGTTGAAGGTTCATGAGGTCAATTATCCTACTCATGACTTGGAGCTAGCAGCTGTGGTCTTTGCATTAAAGATTTGGAGGCACTATCTGTACGGGACGAAGTGCACCATATTCACTGACCACAAGAGTCTGAAGTACTTCTTTGAGCAGAAGGATTTGAACATGAGGCAGAGGCGGTGGTTGGAACTTATAAAGGATTATGATTGTGAGATCCACTACCATCCGGGCAAGGCCAACGTGGTGGCTGATGCCCTTAGCCGAAAGAGAGGCCCGAGCCGATTCGGGTGAAAGCCTATCAGTTGATCATGACCTCTGATGTAATGAAGCAGGTTAAAGAGTTTCAAGATGAGGCATTGAAAGAAGATCATCTTAACTCTGAAAGAATGAGAGGTCTGGTTGGAGAATTGGGTGAAAACACGCTCGGTGTTAGAACCCGATTCGATCGTGTGTGGATTCCTCGTTTTGGGGATCTACGGATGAAGATAATGGATGAAGCTCACAAGACTCGGTACTCCATTCATCCTGGTGCCACGAAGATGTACCATGATATGAAGAAAGATTATTGGTGGCCGGGTATGAAGCGCGATGTGGTGGAGTATGTGAGTAAGTGCCTTACTTGCTTACAGGTGAAGGCCGAGCACCAAAAGCCGTATGGGAAGATACAACCTTTGGATATACCGGAATGGAAGTGGGAGCACATCACCATGGATTTCATTACAAAGCTGCCGCGTACCCCGAAAGGGTACGATGCCATATGGGTGATAGTTGATCGTTTGACGAAGAGTGCTCACTTCCTACCGATCCGCGAGACATATTCATCTGAGAGGTTGGCTGATCTGTTCATCAAGGAGATTGTGACTCGTCATGGTGTGCCGGTGTCTATTGTGTCGGATCGCGACACTCGGTTTACATCTAAATTCTGGAAGAAGTTCCACGATGCTATGGGGACGAGGTTACATATCAGCACGGCTTATCATCCCCAGACTGATGGTCAGTCAGAAAGGACCATTCAGACGCTGGAAGACATGCTTCGGGCATGTGTGATTGATTTTGGTGGAAGTTGGGATGACCACCTACCGTTAGCCGAATTCTATACACAACAGTTATCACGCCAGCATTGGCATGCCTCCATATGAGATGCTATACGGTAGGAGATGCAGAACGCCCGTTTGTTGGGGTGATATTGGTCAGAAGGAATTGGGAAGCGTCGAGGTAATCGAGGCTACGACTGAGAAGCTTGAGAAGATCAAAGCCTTCATGAAGGCAGCCAAAGACAGACAGAAGTCGTATGCTGATAAACGACGCAGGCCGATTGAGTTCCAGGTGGGTGACCGGGTTATGTTGAAGGTCTCACCTTGGAAGGGTATCATTCGCTTCCGAAAGCGGGGCAAGTTGAGCCCAAGGTATATAGGCCCTTTCCGAATCATTGCTCGAGTAGGAGAGGTGGCCTATAGACTGGAGTTGCCAGATGAGTTAAGTGGAATTCACCCGACATTCCATGTATCTCATCTAAGGAAGTGCTTAGCAGATGAAGATATGATTGTCCCATTGGAAGATATCGAAGGTAGATGAACGGCTCAATTATGTGGAGCAACCAGTGGCAATCATCGACCGAAAGGAGAAAAGGCTAAGGAATAAAGTGGTTCCTCTTGTGCGTGTACATGGAAGCACAGGAAGGGATCCGAGTCAACGTGGGAGACTGAGGAAGAAATGAGACAGCATTATCCACGTTTGTTCGAGGAATGAACAGGTTTCGGGGACGAAACCTATTTAAGGGGGTGGACTTGTAACACCCGGAAATTTATTATTTTGAAGCCGGCGAAGAAAGAAAAGAAATAAAGTCCAAAGTCGAGGGACCAAACTCGCCAACGAAGAAAAGTTGGGAATGTGGTGATATGTGTAGGGAGAGGGCAGCCCACTCTCCCCACACTTCACACATTTCAGCTCACAAAGAAGAGAGAAGAGAGAAAGAGGAGAAAAAGGGAGAAAAGTGGTGTTTCGGGTGATTCGGGTGTCCAAATCCGTCGAGTAGCAAGCCAAATCGAAGCTCTTGTCTTTGTGCTCGATTGTGTGAGTTCTAGGACCCCACTTTTACTTGTTTTCAACTGATTTTGGGGCTGGAAGATGTCAAAAACCCGTTTTTATGTGTGTGTGTGTTTGACCCATTTGGGTGTGATGTGTATGATGTGTTTAGAGTATGATTTCGGGCTTGTGTGTGCTTGTATGGTGTTAAGGTATGCATTCCTAAGGTCCAGGAGGGTTGATTTAGGCTTAGAATGGGTTTGGATGAGCTTGGAGGCCGAAAATGGCAGATTGGGTTCGGGATGAACTCCATTCTGCATCAGCTAGGGCTAGGCGACCGAATGAAGGCCATACGGCCGAATGAGGGCGATTGAAGGTCATTCGCACGATTGGGGTTCAGTCGCACGACTGGGAGTCCAGTCGCATGAGGGATGTGCGACTGAGGGTTCAGTCGCATAGATGCTTAGTCGCATGAGTCCATTCGCATGAGGTTAGTCGCATAGGTGCCCATTCGCAGTAATCCCATTCGCACAAGGTCCATACGCACGATTGGATGTTCATTCGCATAGATGACCATCCGCATGGGTCCAGTCGCATGATGTTCAGTCGCATGGAGGCCATGCGACTGAAGAGTGTCCATACGCCCGAATAGGGCTGTTGCACTCGAATGAATGTGTAGTTTGACTTCTGGCCTTCGGGGAAAGGTGCAGATGTAAGTTTGGACGTAAGGAAAACCGTAAGAGCATGTAAGAGTATGGTTATGGCCTTAGAGTGCATGTAGGGCATGATGATGATGATGATGTGCATGTTTATGCATATTATGAATGTATGATGTTGCCCTGTATGATGATGATGATGTGTTTGATATGTTCCTTATTATGATGTATGATTATCTTTCTTATGGCTTTACGTATTATGACGAATGAAATGAAGTATTATGTAACGTAAAGTGGAAAGAGATGACACGTCTTGCATGCATCGGATAACGGGTCCTTCTTTGTGATTGACCATTATGTGGAACCTCTACCGCTTACCCTTAGTACTGTGGCATACGTTTAGCTGTTCATTTATTGACTTCGGCCCAGTGGCTATGACCGTCGGTTATCATTAGTACTGTGGCATACGTTTAGCTGTTCATTTATTGACTTCGGCCCAGTAGCTAAGACTGATCGGTTAACCCCAGTACCGTGGCATACGTTTAGCTGTTCATTTATTGACTTCGGCCCGGTAGCTGTGACTAATTGGGGTGTAGCATATGGTATTGGTATGGATGATGTCCGATGCGCAAGTAAGTTAAAAGGAACGAATGAACGAATGAATGAATGAAGAAGATAATAATGATATTATCTATGCGTACGTATGATGTGTGATCACGTTAAAGTAACGAATGGTTTTATATGAAAGTAAAGTATGTTTTATTATTAAAACTAGAACTCACTCAGCAACGCTGACTTTTATTGCATTTTCCAGTTGGCAGGTAAATGATTGCTGAGGATGGCACGGCGAAGCTACTCAGCTCTTTTGGGATGGCATCCAATTATATAGCTTTTGTGATGTAATGCAAACATGAATTTTGTAACCGGATAATGATGTATTATTTGGCAAAAGTATTTATAATGAAATGTGATGTCATTTTTGAATGTTTCCGCTGCAATGTTTTCTTAATGAATGTAATTATATGTTTTATGTGCGATGAATGACCAACTGTAAGCGTCCCGGGAACGGGGCCTTACAAGTTGGTATCAGAGCCAAAGTTTAAGTGAAATGGGTAAATTTTCAAAATAAACCTTAACTTAAACTGAGAATGGGACGAAAGGGGAATGGGATGCCAAACTGAGTAGCTGCGTGCCATCAGGTATTTTCTTAAAGTTAACCGGTTTATGTGCGCATGGTATATGTTATGTGTTGTATGTAGATTTGAATACTGATGTAGTCAGGACAGGTAATACTTGGGGTATGAAGAGTACAGTAAGTGGCTAATCACAACTGGCCACTGTAATTAGGGACTTACTATACTTGACATAAACTGAGTTGTTTCCTTGAATGACCGTGTTGGTGTTTGAATCTTTCAGTGTGTTAGAGAATGGCTGGTGGTAGATCTTCTAGAGCTTCTAGGGGTGGAGGCCGTGATGGCCCTGTTGCTGAACCACGCCCTAAGAGAGGAAGGCCTAGAGCTGAGAAAGAGGTTCCTGCAGAACCTGAGACTCCTCATCCAGAAGCTGGGGATGAGAGTGCGAACTTGAGGGCCTCGGTAAAGGAGGCTGTTGTTGAGGAAGTGCATCAGGTCATGCAGACAATCTTACCGTCTGTGGTGACCGAAGTCATCAAAGCTGTGAAGGAGGGGAAAGAAGGAGAGAAACCGGGCCTCGGGGGAGCAACCGGAGCCTGAAACTATTTTCTCCGATAATGAGGAGGAAGAGGAAGAGGAGCCTGTGCGGGAGGTGGCACGAGGCTGTAACTACGGGGTGTTTATGAGATGCAAGCCCCCTACTTTTGACGGTAATGGCAATGCCGCTGCTGCTCACCGATGGGTGAGAGAAATGGAGGCTGTTCTCGACATAAGCGAATGCCGAGAAGATCAGAAGGTAAAGTTTGCCACCCACTCCTTTGTGGACTCGGCACTATGCTGGTGGGACAACATTGTCCAAGCTGAGGGTAATCGGGCGATCGGGAGAATGAGGTGGCCCGAACTGAAGAAGATGGTAATTGAGGAGTTCTGTCCTCACAGGGAAATGGATAAGATTGAGAGGGAGTTCCTGCAGCTGGAGGCGGGATCCATGACACACCAGCAATATACTACCAAGTTCAACGAGATGGCACGGTTGGTGCCGGATCAGGTGACGCCTCTTTCTCGAAGATCAAGAGGTACATTCAGGGTTTACCGGTGGATGTCCGCCGGCATATGATCGCCGCCCGGCCAAGTACGTTTAGGTCGGCGGTTGATTTGGCCGGAAGACTTTATGATGAGAGGGGAGTGGTGGTGGTTGAAGCGAATAGGAAGGGTGGTGGTGATCGAAGCTGGAACGGGAAGAGGTTTGGTCGGGGTGAGGCCTCGACGGGTAACAAAAAGGCACGGGTGGATGACCGCCGCGTGGCCACACCGGGAGCAGGGTCGAGGAGATGTGGAAAGTGTGGAAAGGAGCATGCGGGAGAATGCAGGCTGGGTTTGAACGTGTGCTTCAAGTGTGGGAAGACTGGGCATATGGCGAAGGATTGCCTGACGGGCAAATGTTTTAACTGTGGGGAAATTGGTCATATGAGCAGGGATTGCAAGAAGCCGAGGGCTGAGAGTTCAGGGGCGAAGAGGACGGGAGGTGATGGACCGAGGGCGAGCGCCAGGGCATTCACCATGACACAGGAGGAGGCTAGGACGGACCCTGACGTTGTGTCCGGTACGTTTCTGGTGAACCAAACTTTAGCTTCTGTGTTATTTGATTCTGGTGCTAGTAGGAGTTTTATTTCTGCTGCTTTCTGTGCTAAGCTGCCTGTTAGTAGTAGACGTGTTGATGCGCCCTTTGATGTAGAAACTGCCATAGGTAAGTCTACCAGGATTTCTGAGATGATAGAGAATTGTGATGTGGAGCTCGAGGGTCATAAGTTTCCTGTTAGACCGTTTGTGATGACCTTAGGTGGTTTTGATTTGGTTCTTGGGATGGATTGGTTAGCGGACTTCGAGGCGAACATTGTGTGTCGCAAGAAGATGATTCGGTTGTCGGCGCCTGACGGTAGTTCAGTGACGGTATATGGTGATCGGGTTACTACGATTCCGAAGGTGATCTCGATGGCAGTGGCGGGAAAGTGTATGAGGCGTGGATGTAGTGCCTACTTGGCCTATGTAAAGGATGTGGATACGCCAACACCACAACTAGCCGATGTACCGGTTGTGTGTGACTTTCCAGATGTGTTTCCAGAAGACTTATCAGGAGTGCCACCTGACAGAGAGATCGAGTTTCAGATTGATCTGATACCGGGTGCCCAACCTGTTGCCAAGGCACCGTATCGGTTGGCTCCGACCGAGATGAAAGAGTTGATGGAGCAGTTGCAAGAGTTGCTTGATAAGGGGTTCATTAGACCGAGTATCTCTCCTTGGGGTGCTCCGGTCCTGTTTGTAAAGAAGAAGGACGGTAGTATGAGGATGTGCATCGACTACCGCGAGCTGAACAAGTTGACAGTGAAGAACCGATACCCCTTACCGAGGATAGATGATTTGTTCGATCAGCTTCAGGGTGCCAGTTGGTTTTCAAGGATAGATCTTCGATCTGGTTACCATCAGTTGAAGGTGAAGGAGCAAGATATTCCTAAAACAGCTTTCCGTACGCGCTATGGTCACTACGAGTTTCTTGTCATGTCCTTTGGCTTGACCAACGCGCCAGCTGCTTTTATGGATTTGATGAACCGTGTGTGTCGGCCTATGTTGGATAAATCAGTGATTGTGTTTATTGATGATATCCTGATTTATTCGAGGAGCGAAGCAGAGCATGCCGGTCACATTCGGGAGTTCTAGAGACGTGAGGAGGGAGAAGTTGTATGCAAAATTCTCCAAGTGCGCGTTCTGGTTGCGCGAAGTTCAGTTCTTGGGTCACGTGGTGAATCCCGATGGGATTATGGTGGACCCGGCAAAAGTGGAGGCGGTTATGCAATGGAAGTCGCCAAAGACGCCATCCGAGATTCGTAGCTTCTTGGGTTTGGCGGGTTACTATAGAAGGTTCATCCAAGACTTCTCCAAGATTGCTTCTCCACTAACCAAGTTGACCCGAAAAGATGTGAAGTTCGTATGGGGTCAAGCTCAAGAGAAGGCGTTTGAAGAATTGAAGGCGAGATTGACTCAAGCTCCTGTTCTGTCATTACCCGATGGAAGTGAAGATCTGGTGGTTTATTCCGATGCTTCTTACTCGGGGTTGGGGTGTGTGTTAATGCAGAGAGGAAAGGTTATAGCCTATGCATCCCGACAGTTGAAGGTTCATGAGGTCAATTATCCTACTCATGACTTGGAGCTAGCAGCTGTGGTCTTTGCATTAAAGATTTGGAGGCACTATCTGTACGGGACGAAGTGCACCATATTCACTGACCACAAGAGTCTGAAGTACTTCTTTGAGCAGAAGGATTTGAACATGAGGCAGAGGCGGTGGTTGGAACTTATAAAGGATTATGATTGTGAGATCCACTACCATCCGGGCAAGGCCAACGTGGTGGCTGATGCCCTTAGCCGGAAAGAGAGGCCCGAGCCGATTCGGGTGAAAGCCTATCAGTTGATCATGACCTCCGATGTGATGAAGCAGGTTAAAGAGTTTCAAGATGAGGCATTGAAAGAAGATCATCTTAACTCTGAAAGAATGAGAGGTCTGGTTGGAGAATTGGGTGAAAACACGCTCGGTGTTAGAACCCGATTCGATCGTGTGTGGATTCCTCGTTTTGGGGATCTACGGGTGAAGATAATGGATGAAGCTCACAAGACTCGGTACTCCATTCATCCTGGTGCCACGAAGATGTACCATGATATGAAGAAAGATTATTGGTGGCCGGGTATGAAGCGCGATGTGGTGGAGTATGTGAGTAAGTGCCTTACTTGCTTACAGGTGAAGGCCGAGCACCAAAAGCCGTATGGGAAGATACAACCTTTGGATATACCGGAATGGAAGTGGGAGCACATCACCATGGATTTCATTACCAAGCTGCCGCGTACTCCGAAAGGGTACGATGCCATATGGGTGATAGTTGATCGTTTGACGAAGAGTGCTCACTTCCTACCGATCCGCGAGACATATTCATCTGAGAGGTTGGCTGATCTGTTCATCAAGGAGATTGTGACTCGTCATGGTGTGCCGGTGTCTATTGTGTCGGATCGCGACACTCGGTTTACATCTAAATTCTGGAAGAAGTTCCACGATGCTATGGGGACGAGGTTACATATCAGCACGGCTTATCATCCCCAGACTGATGGTCAGTCAGAAAGGACCATTCAGACGCTGGAAGACATGCTTCGGGCATGTGTGATTGATTTTGGTGGAAGTTGGGATGACCACCTACCGTTAGCCGAATTCTCATACAACAACAGTTATCACGCCAGCATTGGCATGCCTCCATATGAGATGCTATACGGTAGGAGATGCAGAACACCCGTTTGTTGGGGTGATATTGGTCAGAAGGAATTGGGAAGCGTCGAGGTAATCGAGGCTACGACTGAGAAGCTTGAGAAGATTAAAGCCTTCATGAAGGCAGCCAAAGACAGACAGAAGTCGTATGCTGATAAACGACGCAGGCCGATTGAGTTCCAGGTGGGTGACCGGGTTATGTTGAAGGTCTCACCTTGGAAGGGTATCATTCGCTTCCGAAAGCGGGGCAAGTTGAGCCCAAGGTATATAGGCCCTTTCCGAATCATTGCTCGAGTAGGAGAGGTGGCCTATAGACTGGAGTTGCCAGATGAGTTAAGTGGAATTCACCCGACATTCCATGTATCTCATCTAAGGAAGTGCTTAGCAGATGAAGATATGATTGTCCCATTGGAAGATATCGAAGTAGATGAACGGCTCAATTATGTGGAGCAACCAGTGGCAATCATCGACCGAAAGGAGAAAAGGCTAAGGAATAAAGTGGTTCCTCTTGTGCGTGTACAGTGGAAGCACAGGAAGGGATCCGAGTCAACGTGGGAGACTGAGGAAGAAATGAGACAACATTATCCACGTTTGTTCGAGGAATAACAGGTTTCGGGGACGAAACCTATTTAAGGGGGGTGGACTTGTAACACCCGGAAATTTATTATTTTGAAGCCGGCGAAGAAAGAAAAGAAATAAAGTCCAAAGTCGAGGGACCAAACTCGCCAACGAAGAAAAGTCGGGTAATGTGGTGATATGTGTAGGGAGAGGGCAGCCCACTCTCCCCACACTTCACAATTTCAGCTCACAAAGAGAGAAGAGAGAAAGAGGAGAAAAGGGAGAAAAGTGGTGTTTCGGGTGATTCGGGTGTCCAAATCCGTCGAGTAGCAAGCCAAATCGAAGCTCTTGTCTTTGTGCTCGATTGTGTGAGTTCTAGGACCCCACTTTTACTTGTTTTCAACTGATTTTGGGGCTGGAAGATGTCAAAAACCCGTTTTTATGTGTGTGTGTTTTGACCCATTTGGGTGTGATGTGTATGATGTGTTTAGAGTATGATTTCGGGCTTGTGTGTGCTTGTATGGTGTTAAGGTATGCATTCCTAAGGTCCAGGAGGGTTGATTTAGGCTTAGAATGGGTTTGGATGAGCTTGGAGGCCGAAAATGGCAGATTGGGTTCGGGATGAACTCCATTCTGCATCAGCTAGGGCTAGGCGACCGAATGAAGGCCATACGGCCGAATGAGGGCGATTGAAGGTCATTCGCACGATTGGGGTTCAGTCGCACGACTGGGAGTCCAGTCGCATGAGGGATGTGCGACTGAGGGTTCAGTCGCATAGATGCTTAGTCGCATGAGTCCATACGCATGAGGTTAGTCGCATAGGTGCCCATTCGCAGTAATCCCATTCACACAAGGTCCATACGCACGATTGGATGTTCATTCGCATAGATGACCATCCGCATGGGTCCAGTCGCATGATGTTCAGTCGCATGGAGGCCATGCGACTGAAGAGTGTCCATACGCCCGAATAGGGCTGTTGCACTCGAATGAATGTGTAGTTTGACTTCTGGCCTTCGGGGAAAGGTGCAGATGTAAGTTTGGACGTAAGGCAACCGTAAGAGCATGTAAGAGTATGGTTATGGCCTTAGAGTGCATATAGGGCATGATGATGATGATGATGTGCATGTTTATGCATATTATGAATGTATGACGTTGCCCTGTATGATGATGATGATGTGTTGATATGTTCCTTATTATGATGTATGATTACCTTTCTTATGGCTTTACGTATTATGACGAATGAAATGAAGTATTATGTAACGTAAAGTGGAAAGAGATGACACGTCTTGCATGCATCGGATAACGGGTCCTTCTTTGTGATTGACCATTATGTGGAACCTCTACCGCTTACCCTTAGTACTGTGGCATACGTTTAGCTGTTCATTTATTGACTTCGGCCCAGTGGCTATGACCGTCGGTTATCATTAGTACTGTGGCATACGTTTAGCTGTTCATTTATTGACTTCGGCCCAGTAGCTAAGACTGATCGGTTAACCCCAGTACCGTGGCATACGTTTAGCTGTTCATTTATTGACTTCGGCCCGGTAGCTGTGACTAATTGGGGTGTAGCATATGGTATTGGTATGGATGATGTCCGATGCGCAAGTAAGTTAAAAGGAACGAATGAACGAATGAATGAATGAAGAAGATAATAATGATATTATCTATGCGTACGTATGATGTGTGATCACGTTAAAGTAACGAATGGTTTTATATGAAAGTAAAGTATGTTTTATTATTAAAACTAGAACTCACTCAGCAACGCTGACTTTTATTGCATTTTCCAGTTGGCAGGTAAATGATTGCTGAGGATGGCACGGCGAAGCTACTCAGCTCTTTTGGGATGGCATCCAATTATATAGCTTTTGTGATGTAATGCAAACATGAATTTTGTAACCGGATAATGATGTATTATTTGGCAAAAGTATTTATAATGAAATGTGATGTCATTTTTGAATGTTTCCGCTGCAATGTTTTCTTAATGTAATGTAATTATATGTTTTATGTGCGATGAATGACCAACTGTAAGCGTCCCGGGAACGGGGCCTTACAAGTTGGTATCAGAGCCAAAGTTTAAGTGAAATGGGTAAATTTTCAAAATAAACCTTAACTTAAACTGAGAATGGGACGGAAAGGGATGGGATGCCAAACTGAGTAGCTGCGTGCCATCAGGTATTTTCTTAAAGTTAACCGGTTTATGTGCGCATGGTATATGTTATGTGTTGTATGTAGATTTGAATACTGATGTAGTCAGGACAGGTAATACTTGGGGTATGAAGAGTACAGTAAGTGGCTAATCACAACTGGCCACTGTAATTAGGGACTTACTATACTTGACATAAACTGAGTTGTTTCCTTGAATGACCGTGTTGGTGTTTGAATCTTTCAGTGTGTTAGAGAATGGCTGGTGGTAGATCTTCTAGAGCTTCTAGGGGTGGAGGCCGTGATGGCCCTGTTGCTGAACCACGCCCTAAGAGAGGAAGGCCTAGAGCTGAGAAAGAGGTTCCTGCAGAACCTGAGACCCCTCATCCAGAAGCTGGGGATGAGAGTGCGAACTGAGAGGGCCTCGGTAAAGGAGGCTGTTGGTTGAGGAAGTGCATCAGGTCATGCAGACAATCTTACCGTCTGTGGTGACCGAAGTCATCAAAGCTGTGAAGGAGGGGGAACGAAAGGAGAGAATCGGGCCTCGGGGGAGCAACCGGAGCCTGAAACTATTTTCTCCGATAATGAGGAGGAAGAGGAAGAGGAGCCTGTGCGGGAGGTGGCACGAGGCTGTAACTACGGGGTGTTTATGAGATGCAAGCCCCCTACTTTTGACGGTAATGGCAATGCCGCTGCTGCTCACCGATGGGTGAGAGAAATGGAGGCTGTTCTCGACATAAGCGAATGCCGAGAAGATCAGAAGGTAAAGTTTGCCACCCACTCCTTTGTGGACTCGGCACTATGCTGGTGGGACAATATTGTCCAAGCTGAGGGTAATCGGGCGATCGGGAGAATGAGGTGGCCCGAACTGAAGAAGATGGTAATTGAGGAGTTCTGTCCTCACAGGGAAATGGATAAGATTGAGAGGGAGTTCCTGCAGCTGGAGGCGGGATCCATGACACACCAGCAATACACTACCAAGTTCAACGAGATGGCACGGTTGGTGCCGGATCAGGTGACGCCTCTTTCTCGGAAGATCAAGAGGTACATTCAGGGTTTACCGGTGGATGTCCGCCGGCATATGATCGCCGCCCGGCCAAGTACGTTTAGGTCGGCGGTTGATTTGGCCGGAAGACTTATGATGAGAGGGGAGTGGTGGTGGTTGAAGCGAATAGGAAGGGTGGTGGTGATCGAAGCTGGAACGGGAAGAGGTTTGGTCGGGGTGAGGCCTCGACGGGTAACAAAAAGGCACGGGTGGATGACCGCCGCGTGGCCACACCGGGAGCAGGGTCGAGGAGGTGTGGAAAGTGTGGAAAGGAGCATGCGGGAGAATGCAGGCTGGGTTTGAACGTGTGCTTCAAGTGTGGGAAAACTGGGCATATGGCGAAGGATTGCCTGACGGGCAAATGTTTTAACTGTGGGGAAATTGGTCATATGAGCAGGGATTGCAAGAAGCCGAGGGCTGAGAGTTCAGGGGCGAAGAGGACGGGAGGTGATGGACCGAGGGCGAGCGCCAGGGCATTCACCATGACACAGGAGGAGGCTAGGACGGACCCTGACGTTGTGTCCGGTACGTTTCTGGTGAACCAAACTTTAGCTTCTGTGTTATTTGATTCTGGTGCTAGTAGGAGTTTTATTTCTGCTGCTTTCTGTGCTAAGCTGCCTGTTAGTAGTAGACGTGTTGATGCGCCCTTTGATGTAGAAACTGCCATAGGTAAGTCTACCAGGATTTCTGAGATGATAGAGAACTGTGATGTGGAGCTCGAGGGTCATAAGTTCCCGGTTAGACCGTTTGTGATGGCCTTAGGTGGTTTTGATTTGGTTCTTGGGATGGATTGGTTAGCGGACTTCGAGGCGAACATTGTGTGTCGCAAGAAGATGATTCGGTTGTCGGCGCCTGACGGTAGTTCAGTGACGGTATATGGTGATCGGGTTACTACGATTCCGAAAGTGATCTCGATGGCAGTGGCGGGAAAGTGTATGAGGCGTGGATGTAGTGCCTACTTGGCCTATGTAAAGGATGTGGATACGCCAACACCACAACTAGCCGATGTACCGGTTGTGTGTGACTTTCCAGATGTGTTTCCAGAAGATTATCAGGAGTGCCACCTGACAGAGAGATCGAGTTTCAGATTGATCTGATACCGGGTGCCCAACCTGTTGCCAAGGCACCGTATCGGTTGGCTCCGACCGAGATGAAAGAGTTGATGGAGCAGTTGCAAGAGCTGCTTGATAAGGGGTTCATTAGACCGAGTATCTCTCCTTGGGGTGCTCCGGTCCTGTTTGTAAAGAAGAAGGACGGTAGTATGAGGATGTGCATCGACTACCGCGAGCTGAACAAGTTGACAGTGAAGAACCGATACCCCTTACCGAGGATAGATGATTTGTTTGATCAGCTTCAGGGTGCCAGTTGGTTTTCAAGGATAGATCTTCGATCTGGTTACCATCAGTTGAAGGTGAAGGAGCAAGACATTCCTAAAACAGCTTTCCGTACGCGCTATGGTCACTACGAGTTTCTTGTCATGTCCTTTGGCTTGACCAACGCGCCAGCTGCTTTTATGGATTTGATGAACCGTGTGTGTCGGCCTATGTTGGATAAATCAGTGATTGTGTTTATTGATGATATCCTGATTTATTCGAGGAGCGAAGCAGAGCATGCCGGTCACATTCGGGAGTTCTAGAGACGCTGAGGAGGGAGAAGTTGTATGCAAATTCTCCAAAGTGCGCGTTCTGGTTGCGCGAAGTTCAGTTCTTGGGTCACGTGGTGAATCCCGATGGGATTATGGTGGACCCGGCAAAAGTGGAGGCGGTTATGCAATGGAAGTCGCCAAAGACGCCATCCGAGATTCGTAGCTTCTTGGGTTTGGCGGGTTACTATAGAAGGTTCATCCAAGACTTCTCCAAGATTGCTTCTCCACTAACCAAGTTGACCCGAAAAGATGTGAAGTTTGTATGGGGTCAAGCTCAAGAGAAGGCGTTTGAAGAATTGAAGGCGAGATTGACTCAAGCTCCTGTTCTGTCATTACCCGATGGAAGTGAAGACTTGGTGGTTTATTCCGATGCTTCTTACTCGGGGTTGGGGTGTGTGTTAATGCAGAGAGGAAAGGTTATAGCCTATGCATCCCGACAGTTGAAGGTTCATGAGGTCAATTATCCTACTCATGACTTGGAGCTAGCAGCTGTGGTCTTTGCATTAAAGATTTGGAGGCACTATCTGTACGGGACGAAGTGCACCATATTCACTGACCACAAGAGTCTGAAGTATTTCTTTGAGCAGAAGGATTTAACATGAGGCAGAGGCGGTGGTTGGAACTTATAAAGGATTATGATTGTGAGATCCACTACCATCCGGGCAAGGCCAACGTGGTGGCTGATGCCCTTAGCCGGAAAGAGAGGCCCGAGCCGATTCGGGTGAAAGCCTATCAGTTGATCATGACCTCCGATGTGATGAAGCAGGTTAAAGAGTTTCAAGATGAGGCATTGAAAGAAGATCATCTTAACTCTGAAAGAATGAGAGGTCTGGTTGGGGAATTGGGTGAAAACACACTCGGTGTTAGAACCCGATTCGATCGTGTGTGGATTCCTCGTTTTGGGGATCTACGGATGAAGATAATGGATGAAGCTCACAAGACTCGGTACTCCATTCATCCTGGTGCCACGAAGATGTACCATGATATGAAGAAAGATTATTGGTGGCCGGGTATGAAGCGCGATGTGGTGGAGTATGTGAGTAAGTGCCTTACTTGCTTACAGGTGAAGGCCGAGCACCAAAAGCCGTATGGGAAGATACAACCTTTGGATATACCGGAATGGAAGTGGGAGCACATCACCATGGATTTCATTACCAAGCTACCGCGTACTCCGAAAGGGTACGATGCCATATGGGTGATAGTTGATCGTTTGACGAAGAGTGCTCACTTCCTACCGATCCGCGAGACATATTCATCTGAGAGGTTGGCTGATCTGTTCATCAAGGAAATTGTGACTCGTCATGGTGTGCCGGTGTCTATTGTGTCGGATCGCGACACTCGGTTTACATCTAAATTCTGGAAGAAGTTCCACGATGCTATGGGGACGAGGTTACATATCAGCACGGCTTATCATCCCCAGACTGATGGTCAGTCAGAAAGGACCATCCAGACGCTGGAAGACATGCTTCGGGCATGTGTGATTGATTTTGGTGGAAGTTGGGATGACCACCTACCGTTAGCCGAATTCTCATACAACAACAGTTATCATGCCAGCATTGGCATGCCTCCATATGAGATGTTATACGGTAGGAGATGCAGAACGCCCGTTTGTTGGGGTGATATTGGTCAGAAGGAATTGGGAAGCGTCGAGGTAATCGAGGCTACGACTGAGAAGCTTGAGAAGATTAAAGCCTTCATGAAGGCAGCCAAAGACAGACAGAAGTCGTATGCTGATAAACGACGCAGGCCGATTGAGTTCCAGGTGGGTGACCGGGTTATGTTGAAGGTCTCACCTTGGAAGGGTATCATTCGCTTCCGAAAGCGGGGCAAGTTGAGCCCAAGGTATATAGGCCCTTTCCGAATCATTGCTCGAGTAGGAGAGGTGGCCTATAGACTGGAGTTACCGGATGAGTTAAGTGGAATTCACCCGACATTCCATGTATCGCATCTAAGGAAGTGCTTAGCAGATGAAGATATGGTTGTCCATTGGAAGATATCGAGGTAGATGAACGGCTCAATTATGTGGAGCAACCAGTGGCAATCATCGACCGAAAGGAGAAAAGGCTGAGGAATAAAGTGGTTCCTCTTGTGCGTGTGCAGTGGAAGCACAGGAAGGGATCCGAGTCAACGTGGGAGACTGAGGAAGAAATGAGACAGCATTATCCACGTTTGTTCGAGGAATAACAGGTTTCGGGGACGAAACCTATTTAAGGGGGGTGGACTTGTAACACCCGGAAATTTATTATTTTGAAGCCGGCGAAGAAAGAAAAGAAATAAAGTCCAAAGTCGAGGGACCAAACTCGCCAACGAAGAAAAGTCGGGTAATGTGGTGATATGTGTAGGGAGAGGGCAGCCACTCTCCCCACACTTCACACATTTCAGCTCACAAAGAAGAGAGAAGAGAGAAAGAGGAGAAAAGGGAGAAAAGTGGTGTTTCGGGTGATTCGGGTGTCCAAATCCGTCGAGTAGCAAGCCAAATCGAAGCTCTTGTCTTTGTGCTCGATTGTGTGAGTTCTAGGACCCCACTTTTACTTGTTTTCAACTGATTTTGGGGCTGGAAGATGTCAAAAACCCGTTTTTATGTGTGTGTATGTTTGACCCATTTGGGTGTGATGTGTATGGTGTGTTTAGAGTATGATTTCGGGCTTGTGTGTGCTTGTATGATGTTAAGGTATACATTCCTAAGGTCCAGGAGGGTTGATTTAGGCTTAGAATGGGTTTGGATGAGCTTGGAGGCCGAAAATGGCAGATTGGGTTCGGGATGAACTCCATTCTGCATCAGCTAGGGCTAGGCGACCGAATGGAGGCCATACGGCCGAATGAGGGCGATTGAAGGTCATTCGCACGATTGGGGTTCAGTCGCACGACTGGGAGTCCAGTCGCATGAGGGATGTGCGACTGAGGGTTCAGTCGCATAGATGCTTAGTCGCATGAGTCCATACGCATGAGGTTAGTCGCATAGGTACCCATTCGCAGTAATCCCATTCGCATAAGGTCCATACGCACGATTGGATGTTCATTCGCATAGATGACCATCCGCATGGGTCCAGTCGCATGATGTTCAGTCGCATGGAGGCCATGCGACTGAAGAGTGTCCATACGCCCGAATAGGGCTGTTGCACTCGAATGAATGTGTAGTTTGACTTCTGGCCTTCGGGGAAAGGTGCAGATGTAAGTTTGGATGTAAGGAAAACCGTAAGAGCATGTAAGAGTATGGTTATGGCCTTAGAGTGCAAATAGGGCATGATGATGATGATGATGTTGCATGTTTATGCATATTATGAATGTATGACGTTGCCCTGTATGATGTTGTTGGTTATGTTTGATATGTTCCTTATTATGATGTATGATTACCTTTCTTATGGCTTTACGTATTATGACGAATGAAATGAAGTATTATGTAACGTAAAGTGGAAAGTGATGACACGCCTTGCATGCATCGGATGACGGGTCCTTCTTTGTGATTGACCATATGTGGAACCTCTACCGCTTACCCTTAGTACTGTGGCATACGTTTAGCTGTTCATTGATTGACTTCGGCCCAGTGGCTATGACCGTCGGTTATCATTAGTACTGTGGCATACGTTTAGCTGTTCATTTATTGACTTCGGCCCAGTAGCTAAGACTGATCGGTTAACCCCAGTACCGTGGCATACGTTTAGCTGTTCATTGACTTCGGCCCGGTAGCTGTGACTAATTGGGGTGTAGCATATGGTATTGGTATGGATGATGTCCGATGCGCAAGTAAGTTAAAAGGAACGAATGAACGAATGAATGAATGAAGAAGATAATAATGAAATTATCTGTGTATACGTATGTTGCATGATCGCATGATAAACGAATGGTTTTATATGAAAGTAAAGTATGTTTTATTATTAAAACTAGAACTCACTCAGCAACGCTGACTTTTATTGCATTTTCCAGTTGGCAGGTAAATGATTGCTGAGGATGGCACGGCGAAGCTACTCAGCTCTTTTGGGATGGCATCCAATTATATAGCTTTTGTGATGTAATGCAAACATGAATTTTGTAACTGGATAATGGTGTATTATTTGGCAAAAGTATTTATAATGAAATGTGATGTCATTTTTGAATGTTTCCGCTGCAATGTTTTCTTAATGAAATTGTAATTATACGTTTTATGTGCGATGAATGACCAACTGTAAGCGTTCCGGGAACGGGGCCTTACAGTTGGGATTAACCATTCAAACGAATTTGAAAGCCCAGATCCAAATTGCACAAAGTGAAGCGTTGAAAGAAGAAAACCTTGCGGGAGAAGAATTCCGAGGGTTAGATAAACAGATGATTTGCAAGGATGATGGTATACAATACTTCATGGATCGTATATGGGTACCTAGATGGGGAGGTGTACGTACCTTGGTCATGGATGAAGCGCACAAGACGTGATATTCTATTCATCCTGGTGCAGACAAGATGTACCACGATCTCAAAGATCTGTACTGGTGGCCAGGCATGAAGAGAGACATTGCTATGTACGTCAGCAGATGCTTGACATGCTCGAAAGTTAAAGCTGAACATCAGAAACCATCGGGATTATTACAGCAACCTGAAATTCCCGAGTGGAAATGGGAGAATATAGCTATGGATTTCATTACCAAACTCCCTAGAACAAGCAGCGGGCATGATTCGATATGGGTCGTAGTGGATCGGATGACGAAATCAGCACATTTCTTGCCGATCCGGGAAGACTACAAAATGGATAAGTTGGCGAGACTGTACATTAAAGAGGTCGTGACAAGACACGGAGTGCCGGTGTCGATCATATCCGACCATGACAGTCGATTTACTTCACGATTTTGGCAGACACTACAGAAAGCGATGGGCACTCGATTAGATATGAGTACCGCCTATCACCCTCAAACAGATGGCCAAAGTGAACGAACTATACAGACGCTAGAAGACATGTTGAGAGCATGTGTAATCGACTTTGGTGGTAGTTGGGACACGCATCTACCGCTGATTGAGTTCTCTTACAACAACAGCTACCATACAAGCATTGGGTGTGCTCCGTTCGAAGCATTGTGTGGAAGGAAATGCAGATCACCCCTTTGTTGGGCCGAAATTGGTGAAAGTCAGTTAACAGGCCCAGAGATCATTCAAGAAACAACTGACAAGATCTTTCAAATCAAAGACCGACTAAAAGCTGCCAGAGATCGCCAAAAGAGCTATGCCGACAACCGTCGGAAGCCTCTAGAATTCAACATTGGGGATCGAGTTTTACTCAAAGTCTCTCCTTGGAAAGGAATCGTTCGATTTGGAAAGAAAGGGAAGTTAGCCCTTAGATACGTAGGACCATTCGAGATTACAGAAAGAATCGGTCCAGTGGCTTACCGATTAAGGTTGCCACAAGAACTCAGCGGTGTACATGATACTTTCCACGTGTCGAACCTCAAGAAGTGTTTGGCAGACGAATCTCTTCACGTACCAATTGAGGAAATCAAGATTGACGAAAAGCTTCATTTTGTTGAGGAACCCATTGAGATCATGGATCGAAAGGTCAAGCAATTGAAGCGTAGTAGAATACCAATTATCCGTGTGAGATCGAATTCAAAACGAGGGCCAGAGTTTACATGGGAACGGGAAGATTAGATGAAACTCAAATATCCACATCTATTCAAGGATGACACTCTTGGACCTAAATCCAGCTGAATTTCGGGACGAAATTCTCTCAACTGGGGGATACAGTGACATCCGTCACCTTAAGGTCCGTCAATTAACGTGGTTTTCCGTTAACTATTCTTTGAACATTCATCCCTCATCTTTATTGACTCTTTGTGTGGATATCATACTTGCTTATCATCTTTATTCTTGTGTTCGTATCATTAACATATACTATTTTCAAAAACTTTTAAAACTTTCATCACCGTTACCGCTATATATACCATTTTTATATAATATTAACGTCACTAATAAAACCATTTTTAAGTTACAAATATCATTAAATACATTTTTATCATTAATATAACTAACCTAATAAAGTCGTTTTCAACCGAAACAAACTTTGGGAACTCGGGGGTTAAGTGCAGGGACTAAATATGACATTTTGCAAACTTGGAATGGGTATAAAACCCCCATTTTCCAGCCCTAGATCCATAACTCCACCTTTTCTTCACTTCTTCTTCTTCACCTATCTTCCTCCTCCTTGCACCAAAACCGCTCCGTTTGGTCTCGTTTTCACCGTCTAGACTTCATCTACAACCGAGTCTACTCCATTCTAGCAGGTAGACGACCTTGGTTGTCCCTTTTCTTGCTTATTCACGGCTGTCCAAACTAGGGTTTCGGGTGTTCGGGTTCAACCCGAACACATGAGGTCGTGTGGGTGCGTGTGATGTCTTTCTGTGTGTGCTTCTTGTTTGTGTATGTTTGTAGTGTGTTTCTGGAAGTCCTTGTTGTGTAAAACCCGTGCTCGGAGCAGCCGGAGGCTGCTCAGCCCTCCTGCAGTCGCGATTCTGCTGTTCAGGCGACTAGGTCTGTTATGCGATTGAGCCGTGCGACTGGGTGAGTCGTGCGACTGAATCATGCGTCTGAGTCAATCGTGCGACTGAGTTGTGTGACTGGGTGAGTCGTGTGACTGTGTGTGTGTGTGTGTGCGATTGAGTCATGCGAGCGAATGAATGTGTGCGATTGAGTCATGCGAACGAATGAATGTGTGCGATTGAGGTAGGCGACCGAATGAATGTATGCGATTGTGCGTGTATCGCACGACTGAAGGCCAATTGCACAAATGAAGGTTCAGTCGTACGAATGAAGCTGATTCGTACGAATGAAGGTTGATTCGTGCGTATGGAGGTTGAGTCGTGCGATTGGGTGCTGTGTGTTACGACTGAATGCCAGTCGTACGAATGAAGGTTCAATCGTGCGAATGAAGCTGATTCGTACGATTGAGGGTTGATTCGTGCAAATGGAGTGTTGAGTCGTGCGTTTGGTCCTATCGTGCGACTGAAGTTGTTGTGTGTGAATTCCTCCTTGCGTGTGGTGTGTGTATGTCGTGTGATGTTAAGGTGACATCGACACGGTTGCCATTACTAATGACAATGTTAAAGTCAACGCTATCAAACTTACTAATGTTATTCCAAATTAAATTAATTTAACATTTTACAAGTACCAATAACCGATTTATAACTACTAATGTTTACCAAATACTTCTTCAATAACAATAGAACTTTTACTCAAACATCATCAACAATGGCAACGAAGTCAAGTACTTGGATCTACATAAGATCTAATACGTGTGTCTGTTTGTGTGTGTTACACGCGACCCAACCGATACAACCCGAATCGACCGAACATTATTATACGCTTTATACATATCATTAATGCTTAATAATAACTGTCAATAGGTGTTTGACCGTTCATTGCATACAATATTTGGATACTTTGATCATTCATACTTACCACTTAACAAGTGAGTTTCGTGGCCCCTTTTTACGCTTACAATATTTCAATCCTTTACAAACTTGGGGGAAAAGTATGCTCGCCCACTTTTAATGTTGTACTATTTACATACAATTTACATACTTGGAATCAACGTGATACTGTTTTGCAAGTACTTATCTGATACATGCTTGGGTCTTATGTGTGGTACTTTCTTTGCAACTATTTAATTCCAGTGTGGGAACCGACGGATAGGTATTGGTAGTACTACTGGGTTGACACCCCCACCCTTGTTCGTTGGTATACTAGTTAGTACCATCAGTGGCCAGGAACGGGCTCTTGGGTGAATATATTCCGACAATATCTTTGTGTACGTCGCTAGGTTTGGTTGCAAAGCTCATTGTCATGTGATTTTACTTACTTATAACTGTATGCACGGTATTCCACATCATTTACTATACAGCATCAATTACTTATTTACTATTTAAACTTGCGAGCTTACCAACAATTTTGTTGACCATTTTGAGCATATCTTTTCAGGTGATCATGCAAATTGAGGATCTAGGTGTGCTGCCTTAGTGGAGACCCTAGGATGCATTTTTGAGACTAAACATATTTGACAAACAATCATTTTGGAAAACAATGTTGTAGTCTGATAAACAATTACATCCTTTTGATACTTGTTCCCGGGTTGTGGGAATTTACATTACAATGTTATCATCTTTGTTTATGTGAACCATTTATCATGTTTATACTTATGGCTATGTTGTCGTGAACATTGACTAAACACGACACAAGTCCCCTTGTTGTCGGGTGTCGTCATGACACGCTTGTCATCATTTATTATATTGCACCTCTATCGCTTACCATGTGTTATGACGATCCCGATCTCGTTACATCCCTGTGTTTCCGCTTTTAGCGGGGGTGTGACATTAGTATAAATAGGTATCAGATGTGTTGGTTAATCACAACTTTTAAAACACTCTCTATTTTCTAAAATCGCAAAAATGAGGAACCAAACTATTTGGTCAAAAGTGATTTATGTGAAATGTCAAACGGTTTCAAATGAGCTTAATGCAAGAGTTATGGTACTCTAAGGTCTCGTTTTCAGGAAACCTCACAATTGGTTTCATACACATAGTCATAATTCTTAAATTGAAATTTTCATTTAAATATGCAGCGGAAATATAAAATCAATCAACAACAAGTCATATCCAACAAGTCTATTACATAATAAAGCATTGTTCAATCATTCATAACATAGATAAACTTTGATTCAGGATGCCGGTGTTTAATCCTGGAGTTCTATCATACCCAAACATCATAAGCTCAGTTACTCTTGAATTTACATGGCATGCATACTAAAAGTCAACGTTATCGAATAAATTCTAGCTTTTAGTTTAGAACATTTGGTCATTAGCCCATTAAAACCTTTGAAGAATAACAAGAGTGCAAAACATCCATCAACATGACATATTCTAGAAACATCCATAACTTAGAAATTATATCTTTTATACATAGTGAAAACCATCCAAGGTAACATAGAGTGATCATGGCATGCAATTAGGCAAGGCTATAAATGCAAGAGCAAGGTAGACTACTTGAATGATAGCATAAAGCAAGCTACTATGAATGCAAGCACACAACAAGCTACTATGCATGCGAGCACAAAGAGGGACGGTGAACGCAAGCACAAAGCAAGCTACTGCGAATGCGAGCATAAAACAATCTACCATAACCATGCAATACACTAAGCAAGACAATAAAATGCTAGCACAAAGTAAGCTATCATAACCATGCATTGCACTAAGCAAGGCAATAAAATGCTAGCACAAAACAAGCTATCGTAACCATGCAATTCAGTAAGCAAGACAATCAAATGCATGCATAGGACAAGACTTAGGTAAAAATGGTAAAGCATATTGAATCCTTTTTAACATATTGAATTTGATTAATGAACATATAGGCATAACTAAGCATGAATTCCTTGGACGGTAACATTAGGTGAATGTAGGAAAACTGTTCTAAGGGTAGTTAATGCGGTTGTACATTATCCAATGTGGATAACCTTTGACCAATACGGATGACTCAATTCAATATGAACAAACTACACCAATGTGGATGGTATGGTTTAATGCGGATAAGTTACACCAATGAGCATGGATTGCTTCAATAAGAGTAATTCTTAAGTTGGTTGTGTTGGGTCGATACGAGTAATAGTGATGCGGTTAATACTTATGTACATATCAGTTGGGTGATAGGGCTGAGCAAACCGAATGCGAGTAACTGTATTGCGGGTGAAAATTTACTCTTCCGTATTAACCATACTTAGACTAACTAAGAGGTCAATGCAGATGAGAAAGATAGTAAGGGTAACAGAACATATGACAATTTACTCTCACGTATCAACTACACTTAGTCTATGAAGCAGTCAATGCAGGTGAAGGGACAATACAGGTAACAATGAACAACAGGTTTTAAAAAATGGTTGAGATAGAAATCATACAATGTTACACCCTTAACTTTCTTTGAAAATCATTAAACATGGATATGTAATGTAGGGTTCTTAAATAGACTTTAATATTAACATAGAGTTAACATAACATGAACCTTAGAAATTAATGTGATAACTTTATATCTTAAAACCTTAGATTTATATGTAAAACAAATTTAAGCATGCATATCATCCCTAAAATCAATGGAAACATAAAAAAGTGGGGATCGAGAACTCACTTTGCTAACGTTGAAGAGCCAACCCTAGAAGTAAGCTTTAACACCCGAGATTTACACACTCCCATATAAAAAGGGGGAACTTTGTCATGAGATCTCGACACAAACATGCTTATATATGAAGATCTATGCTCGTTGATGATGAAAAAGACATAAAGCCTTACCTTTTTCGTGAAAAACCAAGCTTTCTCCCTCTAGAAATATATATATATATATATATATATATATATATATATATATATATATATATATATATATATATATATATACACTACATATATATGCATATTGGGTGGGTAGAAAGGTCATTTGACAAAAAAACTCATAAATTTAAGAGTTTTACCTCTTGTAAAGCATAATGTAAAAACACTTCAAGCATAAAAGAATAAAAGGAGAATTTGAAATTTTAAGAGGGAATTCTACCGGAGATTCAAAATTCAAAACTTAAAAGAGAACTTTCACCTTCCTAGGTCCATCATCCCATCATCACTACAAACCCTTTGCCACTTGAATTACTGTAGCGAGGTACAGGGTTTTGGTTTCTTCTACAACTGAATTTCATATATTATTTGCCAATTTATGATCATATGCTTTCAGGCCTCGAGGTTCATTTATTTTTCTTCGTTCATTTTTTTCCGTATGGTAATCTAGGGTTTGTTCGTTCGCTATAATAGTTAGAATATTGAAATAATACAATTGTGTGTTTTGAGCCATGTAGTTGTGGCATATGAACATGAGATGCTATTGAATTGAAGGATTCTTGAGTTAGGGATTCTATGAGTAATCGAGCTTCGTAATTATCATCTTCGATTGAACTCTAAATGTTTGAAAGCTTAGAACTGAAATCATGACTTGATTTCACCCTCTGGCCCGAATTCCAGGACCCATATTCATACCATCGGTATCAGGTTTGGTGTTGGATCTGTATTCGGGTTTTGCGAAGGAACCCATGGTGGAGCACGTACCACCTCATTGTGTTTGTAAGTGATACTTTAGGTCTGCTATGTTTATTGCCCTAACATCTCTGCATCCATTACACACAAATGAATCTGCACCGCAAAATTAAGTTTTTACATGTGTTGGTTACATACCCTACTATTTTATTTTTCTTTTCTTGGTGTAGCATGTTACTACATGTAAGGACATGAATTCACAGCTTGGAATCTGCCCAAGCACATGTTGCAAAATTGCTATCTGAAAATAAGAACTTAGTTATTTCTAACGATTGTTACAAAAACCAGTGGTGTGTTATGTGATTGCAGGTCCACAACTTAAACTTCATCAAAAGACAACAAGAACTTATTCATATTTATATATTAAAGCCAATAACCCAGTAATCACAAATCTCAAAGCTGATAACATGGATGATGTTTCAGCTTATGAAATTAATCCAATTTCGTCACAGCTGAAAACTAGACACAGTAAGAAATGTGGAGCTGGTATCTGGATCCAAAGGCGTAACAAGGTATTATTTTGCAATTCCTAGAATGTTTAATTTAATGTCATAAATTCATCATAGATCATGGTCTGTTCATAATTGTAGACTAATCATATGTAGCATGTGATGGTTTTAATTTATGACTGTATTTTGCAGACAATTGGGGCTAATCTTATTAAGTTGGTTTTGTTTTCATGAGTGTTGGTAGATGATATAGGAACTAGAGATGTGCTGATATATGTTTACTCCCTTTGTTTTCCAAAAAGTATTTGATTATTCCCTGCTGTTATTTCTAATACCAAGTTTGAGCTTTTAACATTTTCACATCATTTAACACCAAAACTAATAATGAGAAATTAAAATTGATAATGATTATTTCTTTGTTTTGGTAGTTCCTATACAGAAGTATTGCAAATCCACACATAAAACAATCAGGAGGAAACCACTAAATACTAATGGTCGGATATGGCTCTTGGTAATGATAAGCCTAATGAGTAATGACCACTTTTGATACCAAGGATGTGGCAGTAAATGGAAACAAGTTTTTTTTAGTTGTTTCAGTTAATGTTGGTTAAAGTATACTTTTATTTCTAATACTATCTATTGTGTAATTATTAGTTCAATTGTTCTATTGACATCTTTAATGATGAACATTCAGATAGCTTTATAATTTCTTTCATATGTTAGTTTTGAACGATATTTTAATAAGGTAATGATCCAAAGGACACTAAGTTTCCTAAATTTTCTTCATTTTCATGAACAGAATTCATTCATAATAACAAATGAATTTCGGACGGTTAAATATAATGAAAACCTATATATATTATCTACTAATC
Source organism: Flaveria ramosissima (assembly GCA_025215565.1). Classification (NCBI taxonomy): domain Eukaryota; kingdom Viridiplantae; phylum Streptophyta; class Magnoliopsida; order Asterales; family Asteraceae; genus Flaveria; species Flaveria ramosissima. Next base: position 57,537,177 of record CM046035.1, on the reverse strand, counting down.
TACTAATACTTTTCATGAGGTCGAAGAATGTATATCAAGTTTGATGAGCAATATAGATGCACAAGATCATATGTATGCCAATTGTTGTTATTAATGAGATTTTCCTATGCAGGTTACCTTCTTCAAGAGAGAAACATGATGAGGTCCTGCAGGAAGCTTTATCATAATAGTTGCAACCAATGTTTTCAGAACCGGATCGGACGTCGAACCGGACGTCTTACTGGTTTGGTGGTCGGACCGGATTTAAGAACCGAATAACGTCATATATATATATATATATATATATAGATATATATATATATATATAGAGAGAGATATAGAGAGAGATATAGAGATATATATATAGAGAGATAGATGATATATACACATATATATACAGATGGATATATATACAGATATATAGATATAGAGATAGACATATATATACACATATATATACATATATACATATATATACACATATATATACATATATACATATATATATATATATATACATATATACATATATATATATATATATATATATATATGTATATATGTATATATATATATATCTGTATATATGTATATCTCTATATATCTCTCTATCTGTATATGTCTATCTCTGTGTATATATATATATGTATATCTATAATATTTCTCGTTCTCTATCTAATTAAATCTCCGTATTTCTATTTGATTTCTATATGTATTTTATAGTTATATATAAAACTTAACTATATTTGTATATCCAACACATTAATTTATGGTTCAACACTCCGTTTTTACCCATTAAAATAAAAAAAAACAAAAATCCGGTTCAACCGGTCCGGTTTCCTGGTCCGACCACCGGTTCGGGACGAACCGGCCGGTTTGACCCCCACAAACCGAATCATAGTGAACCGGACCGGTTAGGGGGCCGATCCATGGTCGAACCGGTCGGTCCTATCCGGTTGCGAAAACAGTGGTTGCAACACTGTGCTCATGTATTCAACCTTTCACCCCACATCTTAAATCAACGGTTTTATGCTAAAATTAAGGGTATGCTATTCGCCATACATGCTGAAATTTGCAAATGGGAAGGTGATATTTTGTATTTTATGTTTAGACCTCAAGATTACAACTAATCTTCTTG
>CM046035.1:57413560-57531060 GCA_025215565.1 Flaveria ramosissima | reverse complement strand
AGGAGCACCACCATCTTTTGTACAAGGATTTCCCAGATTCTTTGCTTATTATTCACTTCTTCAAGATATGAACAGCTTGACCTAATACACCGGTTCAATAACTACCCTAAATCACAGTTTCAACATGGATTTTAGTTGATGCGCTAGCTCGTTGGTCGATGCACAAGCTCACTTGTTTTGGCTGAAAATTAAAAGCCAGGGATAAAGATAACATCACTTGATGGAACTTTAACAAAAAAGCATTAGTAATTCAGAGGTGATAGTTTTGATCCATTTACTTATAAATGGATCCAATCGGGTTATGTGTCATCTTGGGTCAAATGGGTAAAGTAAAAAAAAATACTATCAAGGAAATTGGTAAGATGTTGAAAACTTGAAATACATGACACTTAAGAAACAAACCGTACAATCGTACATAAACTCTTTCCTGAATGAATATCATAGTTGTAAGCATATTTGGCGTACTAATTATTTAACATAAAAGATTTTGGACAAAAAGCGATTTGAACCAAAAAGTTATCCAATTTGATCTGTTAACAAACCCATCTGACCCCCAATTTTCCACCTTTCGTTAGTAATTACAAATAACAAGGGACCCAAACCTGGTCTCAGCTTCTTTACATCTTGTGACTACCATTGGATCATCACTACTTTTTTTGTACTCAACTGAAAGTAGATCAGTGGGATGATTACCAGAATATGATCCAACTTTATTATATGATGATAATAATCGTGAAAGAACCTCTTCAATCTTTCCCGAATGCTCATCATGGCGATCCATCTCAATAAGATCCTACATACAAATCACACATCAACAAGAGAGAGTGTGTGTAGAGTGTGTGTGTGTGTGTGCGCGCGCGTGTGTGTTTGTTTGTTTTGAGGCAAGATATACCTGCACAGCTTTGTTCGTGAAAAGTGGTAAAAACTTATGACGGCAATACAAGTTGAAAAGGGAAGTGAAAATTATGAGTATGAACGCAAAGCCTGATGCAGTGCCCAAATTTTTCATTCCAAAGATAATTGCAGCAACTGATTGCATCACTATTAAAGAAAAGATTGCAGCATTATGTGCAACAGGCCAATAATTTCCATTTGTATTGTATCTTGTAATATAAACATTCAAGATCTGCAACAATAGAGAATCTCAGTTTCTAGCAATTGCAAGTAAAAGCAACAATTCAATATAAGCACAAAATGAAATGCAAACCTGATTGCGGTAAACGAAATAGGCAAAAAAGTAGTAGACAAGAAGAAAAGGTAATATCAAAGGTGCCAAAATGCAAAATGTGAATCCAAGAAGGCAAAATAAAAGGGCCCTTGGAACTTCAGTGTGATAAGGGAAAGTGTAAAGATCACCATAGCCTTCCTTTCTCATAAGAACAAATTGATAAATCCAATTAACTATAAGAACAAATGGTTGCATCAATTCATATGCCAGACTTGCCCAACCAGTTGTCATAATGTAAGTCATAAAAAAGGGTGCCTGCGAAAAATATACGAAACAAGGATTTATGTTCATAATACTCCGTTTGGAAATATACATTGAATTATGGTTGGGCAAGAAACTTCACCTGACCAGGAATTAAATTGCCAAGAAGGGTAGCCATATCTTTTAAACCCGTAACTGTAAGTTTATTCATACGGTCCCACCAAGTACCTGTGAATAGGTTGTAAAAAAATATATTCCAGAAAAAGAAAATAATAGCTTTGCAACATGCACTCTTTTTCCTCCCACTACGAGACACCGCTCCTTCAAGTGTAGCAAACATCAGCATCACAGGTGGCACGAGTAAAACAAAGCACGTCAGCACCAGACTGGGTAGATACCCGGATATAATATTCACATACCTCCTGCGACATTCAATAAATTGATTTAATTGAGTATGCTCAATTGCCCATATGTATATAAGTTTATCCTTAACCAGTGTCAACAGGTAACATATTTATAAGTGCAGACGTGCAGTGTGTGCAGCACAACAGAAAAACAAATTGTCATGGCCAAACTTACCAACACATAATTGATATGGCCCACAGATTAGCTTAAATCTAGAATTTCAAATCGGTGCTAACTTTCTATCATTCGGTGCAATAATCCCACTATTTTATTACATGCATAGTACACCTTAAAAACACACAATTTTTTCATTTGTGCTCACAAACTGCAGGAAATTGACAAACCTTTCTGATATTCCTCTGAGGGCTGGAAATGTGGTCTCTAGTTGAGAAATATTAACAAGACCTTGAACTAATGTTGTAGGTAATAAAAACCATACACTGAAGAGAATGGAGCCAATAAAAACTAAGGTTTTACGGATCCAAAGATATCTGTAAGGTATACAGAGGTTAGCCCAATAAACATCATATGGTTCTGGAGCAAAATCTGTGACCCATAACATAGGATCTTTTGATTGGATGGTGTGTGAAGCCACCATAGCAGCATATCGAGTCCTAAAAAACACAAATGCAGCTGCACATTCCTGTATTAAGATAAGAGAAATATGTAAAATAACCAACATCACATATAATAATAAGCGCTTTGCAAAAAATAGCAAGATATAATGCTAAATTTCATCAACTCTAACAACCAACGACAGAAATTTTCTGGAATTGCAACAAACTTTTAACTTTTTGCAAAAGTACCAACATTTTACTAATAACCAGACTAGCTCGTAATTTCATCTTTTCTGTATACTTTCTTTTTTCAATATTAAGTTTTTGTTAATAATAATAATAACTACATTTTATATTTAAAATGAAAATAAAAAGCTTACTAAAAAAATCCATAGAAAAAGAGGTAACTGACCTGTATTAATTAAGTAAATGTAGCTACTTTTGCAACAAAAAATGCAAGCTATTTGCTGTTTTAGAGAATTTATGTAGTTGGTAAAATTAGTAAATGGTGCACAGTGCGTTGCTATTTGATGCCAAAAGCCCTAAAATTAAAAGAATAAAGAGACAAGAAGTCCTGACTTGATCTTTCATATCTGATTTACGACCATGTTTATGTTTCTTCAAAGCAGTTTCTGATTCAGAAGCAGCCATTTTAAGAGGGTTTGAAGGTGGGAGACACTCCAAAGTAATTGGTTGAACATATTGGTTTATAGGAGTGTCTTTAAGCACCTTATACATCTTTTCGGTTTCCATCTGTGTGAAACTAGCATATGTGAGTGTTCAGTTTCTGATTATTTAATCAAGAAACTAATTTGTGAATACCAACAGATGCTTACCATCAATTTCTGAATTGCACCGGATCGATAAACCATTTGGTGTGCAAGATAGCTTACATTATAACAACTGCTGAAGTGTTTTCTAACAGCTTCACTATATGATTCTCCTGGATACCACGGGATACCCCGAACAAGAACTGTGAAGTGACTTGGTTTTCTTGGAAACCTGATAACTTGTTCCAACCTCATCCTTGCCACGTTCTTAAACTCCTAAAAATGTATAACAAGAAAACTTTAACATGTGTTTTTCATGCTCAAATATCCCCAAAGGATTCATCTATTTTCAAAAACAACTCTTACAGCCCATATTACAACACTAGAAATCTGATTTTAATTATTATATTACATAACTAATTTCAAAATACACACCCAAAGACCCCCTAGTTTAGTTTCCATTTCTTCATTAAGGTGTGGTTAGGCTGATTAAAACTAAAAAGCATTGCCATCATGTTGCAGAAAACGTATCTAGAAGCCTACAATAATATAGCTGTCAATTTTTCCGCTAGATGTGAGAGACCATGGGTGTTCTACTGTGAAGCATAGGAATATAGAATCTTCTTTTCTATTAAAAATTTATTGGCTTTTCACAAAATTTATAACTTGATTTATTTTCTACACTAACTATCCTAGTCTTGGGGCAAACATAGTAGATTTAAAGTTGAAATGGCTGTAAAACACAATAATATATGAAATGAATTTGAACAAAACAATAGTGTTCACATCCTTACAATGTATAGAAGAACATAAGAACAAATAGATATGACATAGAGCGCGAAGAAGTGGGCCCAAAGCCTGTAGTAAAGAAAAGAAGTAAGCTAAGAATCAATGGACACCAAGGAACAACAGTTTCACAAAGCATACCCTCTAGAACCTTCTCGAACGTTCCTAATAGTAAATATGTCCATCTGTGAATCAGGCGTACTCGTGTCTATCGCTTGCCCAAACAAGTTCACAGGAAGGACAAGAAATATGCAAAGAACAGCTGCAACAGAAAATATCCGTATGCTACAACAGCACAAAACAAGAAATAACAAATCCATTATCAACTATTACATCCAAAATAGATACCTCAACTCATAATGATTGCGACATACGGTTTAGTATGCTTGAGAAAAAAAAAAGGTCATCTAGGAGAAACATCCGTCACTAGAAAGCATGTCCCATTTTTGTTACTTTTAACAAAGGGAACTATCAATAGGTAGTAACCAAGTTTAGCATGTGTCACTGGTTACTTATGCTGGCAGGGCGTGCCAATTCTCTAAAACAGCTTGCATGACATGCCTATACGTATAAAAGCATTGTGTGGCCAATCAACATGTATAACTGACCATTTATGCCACAGGTAAATTGACACACCACCTAAACAATTATACAGAAATGGAAAACCATGTGCTAGTAGGTAATAGAGGTCGCATGCAGATTTTAAATATAAGGATGCCCAATATGTACAAAAAATTGAAACTTGAGTTGTTAATTCTTCTTAAAAAAATTAAAATCATCATCATGCAACTTGGTTACCACTTAATGACTTCCACCCTATAAACAAATAATGATTCGGATCTGACCATATTGACCAATGCTGTAAAAAAGTAATAATGGAGTGAGTCACTTTCTTACCAAAAAACTATGAGCCTGATAAACACAAGTCCATCGATACCCCCACAGGCATAGATATCATCATCTGATGCTTCCCATGCCTTAACTAACCAGCCAGCTGAGGGTATAAGTCTGTCAAAAAAGTAATGATTCTTCTGACCTGGCTGAAGCTGAGCAAGCCTCTGCCCAAAATAAACTTTCAGATTATATGGTTGTTTTCTCAATATTGAATATAGTGAGAAAAACCCCACGCAGATCACTATATTGAAACCAGCAGATGTAAGTAAAGCTGGTAAGATCATTTCTGACTCCTATTTTCCTTCTTCCAACAAAAAGATCATACAAAATAAACATCTACGTCTTCCAATATGGTTCACGCCTGCATCAGTGACAAAAAGTTAGAATATTACCAATCTAATACAGTTTTTTGAAGAATTAAAAACTTAACAAAAAACGTTTAAGGTCAACTCTACCATAAGCAAACAAAAAAAGTACCCGCTTGACTCATTAGCCAACCCCCCGTTGCCCTACCCGTATGACCTGCCCATTTTGGCTATAAATTGAGCATTGCAACTTGCAGACTCATAGTTACATAACTAGTTGCTTAAATCTAGAGATATATTGTTTTTCAAGCGTTATCTCAGTAAGCAGAGACCCTGAACTATATGAAAACAAAATAATAATCAGCTTTTTGAAAAACATGAAAACAAATTATTGCATTAAATGTTTTTTTATTTGAACGGTAAATCTATCCTACTTCTAAACTACTCCAAATAATTTTACACCATGCCTGGGTTTGAACCCAGGACCTCCATTCTAAGAGGCAAATCCTCTACCAAGTATCTAACACTCCTATGTAACGAATATAATACACATTTATGGAGAAATTAAGTTAATCAACCTAACAAGCCACAATGTAAATAGGAACGGCAATGGGGGGTTTCGGTAATCCTACCCCATATCTTATTGCAGAATCGTGACCCATACACATTACCCGCCCTAAATACACATCTTAATTTCAATAGGAAGCTAACAAGCTGTAGTAAAGGTAAAACACATAGTGCATCCTAATTCCTGAGCCAGCTGATACAAACCAGCAAAATTTATAAACCAAAAAAGATTACCAACAATCTTTAACAAAAACATGAATACCAAAGCTTCTAGATAACAAGTTTGATTTCAAAATTCTTCCTTCACGCAGAAAATATGCAGAGACCACAAGGACACATGAATTCCTCAACACTATTTGGGTAAAATTTTAAGAGGTACATTATTTAGGTCAACCACAATTCAAACCGTTTCACAATCGCAAACTTCAAAATTATACATCCTAAATTAATTGGCAAACTTTAAATGCAAACAAAAAATTGTCGAAGAATACAATATCTAGAATAAGAAAAGGATTAGGATTGCCCATACCCGTACGGAAGTGAACGAATAGATACATGAACAAAATTGGGCAAACAATCAGATCGAATTTCAACGGCAATTAACTTTGAGCTTCCTGACGGCGTCGCTTTAACTTCAATTGCAGAAAAACATCAATTAGGGTTAGTAAATTTGAAGTAAACTCGAAATTGGATGATATTGATCAGAGGAAAACCCAAAATTTGAAAGAAATTGCAAACGAAATGAACGAAGAACAAGAACATACGGTTGAATGAGGTGATTGAAGAGAGAATTTGTTAGATTTCTGTTGGTGATTTGCTGCAAAAGAAAAGTTGAAAATGCATGGGGATTCATGTTTGAAATACAAGTAGAAAATCGCGGGGAATCGTAATAACGTTTGAATGTAATTGATTGGCTCTAGATTAACATATCAAATCAAGAATTGGTTAACAGCAAATTAAGCCCTTCATGTTTACACTTGTTACTGAAATTACCCTTTGAACCAAAGTACAACTTTACTACGACAATTGATTTTTCTTACAAAGTAGTCGGTTATGGCCATGCGTCTTGGCAGCTTAGTTTCGAAACCTAGATAAGCATGTTGTGATGTTATATCCGGAGTTCCGTCAACCATTACAAAACAAAAAAAAATTATATAAGATATTACGTATTAAAGAAAAAAAGTTGAATTTAGAAATAAAATGAATAAAAAACATAGAGTTAATTACGCAAATGGTCCCTGTGGTTTATACAAAATAACAGGTTTGGGTACTAAAGGTTTTAAGTAACAAGTTTGGGTATCGTGTTTTCAAATTGTTACGAGATAAGGTATTAACACTAACAGACGTTAATTTTTCCGTTAAATCTAAGGGTATTTTTAGTCTTTTCACTTTACATGGACTGCTAATGTAACTTAAAGGGACTTTCAGTGTAATTTCATATATATGAAGGACTGTTTGTGCAAGCATATATATTTATATATCACACCTTCGGTTACAGGCATTTCACCACCGGCATCGCCGACTCCCACCACCCCTAGCCCCTGCCGTCGTCGTCCCCACCTGCGCTAGCCCTCATCATCTTCATCTTTTTAAATGAAATATCACCACCATCTCACCACCATCATCATCATCGGCATCATCATCATCAGCATCTTATCATCATCGCTCAATTAGGGTGTTCAACGGTTCGCCGGTGGTTTAGATCTCGATTAGGATTCAGATTTCTTGTAAACATTATCGATTTATTGTGAACAACAGAGGGACAAGCAAAATTCTCGTGACCAATGCTTAGTTAAGGTTCAAATCTCGACTACGTGTTCGATGATAGCCGGAGGCAGGAGTGTTTGCGATGGAAGGTGGAGTCGTTGGTAAGATGGTGGTTAGATAGTGACAATAGGGACATGGTGGCTAGATAGTGGTGATGGTGCCTGACGAGGAAAGGGGGAGGGTAGGTTGGGTTTTTTTTTAAGTTGCAGTTAATTACACAATGGTCCCTGAATTAACAAAGGGTATCTTAGTCATTTTGTTTAAATCTAACAGAAAAATTAACTGCCGTTAGTCTTAATACCCAATATCATTACAAATTTAAAAACACAATACCCTAACCTGTTACTTAAAACTGTTAATACCTAAACTTGTTATTTTAAATAAACCACAGAGACTATTTATGTAATTAACTCAAAAACATATTATATTTGATCTAGGCAAGTTTCATATTAAATTAAATTAACACGTCACAACGGTCTATTTGAAAATTTATAAAACATGATTTTCTATGTTCTAAAAAATTATAAGAACGATGATCAAAAGCAATTATAATATGCAAATAATGGAAAAAAACTTCAGCAATTCGTGCAAGAGTCTACAATACCAATATACCATTCATATCAAACCAAATTGTACTATATATGCTATAAGTATAACCAAAAATATTAGTCTACGATACCATTCATACAAACCAAATTGTAATATATATGCTACAAGTAAAACCAATAGTATTATTATGTCATTACAAGTTTGTTACACGTCTAGCGCTCCATTTGACATTCAAACAACGATAACCCAAACACCCACTTCATAACCGAAGTCTTTCTCGAAATGCAAATCAAATCTTGACGATTGTTGTTATGTTTATATCTTTGGTCACGATGCAAGGTCTCAACAAAGACTTTTAATCGTTGCAAAGACACATGTAACGTGTCCTCTGATACATTTGCAAAACAAACTCTAAACCATCCTGGTTCACTACAATGACAAGATGATCCTGGAGAGACGTTCAACTTAACATCACAAAGAATCTTGTTCCACAACTCGAATTCAGCCTCGAACGTGTTGGACGCTAACAAATGCCTCATATCGACCCAACAGAATAATCCAGCATTGCTTTGTAGACACTTGATCCCAATCCTCTTTAGCTTAATAACAAGCGACTCATGTCGCGCTTTGAGTCGTCTTATGTTTTCTTTCATGTAATGTTTCATGAATTTCTTGTCTCCAAGAATATTGGAGACAAGATGTTGAGTTTGCGACGAGATAAGTCCAAAGCTAGACATTTTGGTAGCCGCGGATATGACCATTTCATTGTTAGAATATATTATTCCTATCCTAAATCCTGATAGTCCTAAATCTTTCGATAGGCTATAAACGACATGAACAAGATTCGTAACATTTGAGGTTTGGAGGTTTCTTTGTTGTAACGATTCGAGTATGCTTATGAAGCTTGGGGAGCTAAAAACTGTGGCTGAAAATATTTCATCGCTTACAATGTGGATGAGTTTCTCCATGCAAAAGTTGATAATGATATCTATCTCTTGTTGAATCATTGTTGTGCCCAAAGGGTTTGAAGGGTTTGTGATGAGAACCCCTTTGACCTTTAGATTAAGTTTTTGGGCTTGTTTGTATGCTTCTACTAAAGCAGTCTTTGTAACCCTAAAATTATTTGAGCTCGAGCATTGGATCGGGACGATTTCGACTCCTGTTCGCCACTTTAAATCTCTATCATATCTACAACAAAAACATGAACTTAATCATTTAGGGCAGCAAATCCTGACATGAAAATAAACATATTCTAGGTGGGCGAATAACTCGTTTTCTTAAATAGGTGAACTAAAAATGAAATGATTTTACATCGTTCCGACATGACATAACAGAATAAATACATAGGTTGTGTTATAAAGGTTGAAGAAATCAACTCATCAACTTGTGAGCTTAAGACAATTGACAATCATTGTCAATCATAAGTAAATATTGTAACCAAATAAGTGTGTATAAAGTAAAGATTACTTACCCTGGATAGTAAGGTGCGGGTATTAAGAAAGCATCTCCAGCTTCAGCAAGACAAAACATTAATATTTCGTTAGCAGAAGTTGAACCAGCGGTAAGAACGATCTTGTTTGGATCCATTTTTACTCGTTTTCCTCTTACTTCTTCCATGAATTCTGCTAATTCCTGATCATTAAAGAATAGTTGTTCAATAGAAATGTTAGAGTTTTCAACTGTTTAATAAGATTTTACAAAATTTTTATCTAGCTTCAAAAATCATTTAATTCAGTATTCTTATAAAATAAGACGTTTAGATGTTGGATGGCCATAAAAGAAATTTTCCCTCTATTTGTTCAATATGAAGTACCCGTATGTGTAATGTAAAAACAAACAAAAGTGATTTAGTATTGTTAAAACATTATAACTACTTCAATACGTAAGAAAGTTATTATATGTATTACTATTTTTCTATGTCGGTTTCTCTAGTGAGCTTTGTATAATTCGTAGTTTAGCCATGCAAGTGTATACTTTTGCAAAAGTCCTTAGACAATTACTCCAATAGCTCCAAATACAACTTTTTTTCTTTCTTTTTAAAAAAGGTCCTTCAAATTTTGTAGTTTTTAAAATATTAAAAGGGTATATGTTCGACTTTTTCATAATCGGGTGGCGGAACACACCCAAGATTAAATCTCACTCCCTTTATTTCAACAATTTGATTGTTTTCTTTAAATTCGATTTAGTGTGGGTTTATAATTATTAATTGTCGCTAGGTTTAACAAATGTGAGCATGAAGGAGTTGGTTTACACTCTATTTGGGTGAGAGAACCCGCTTGTGTTCTATCCGCACTCCCATCTTTTTAGTGATGCCATTGTATTTTTTTCTTTAACATTTATGATTCCGTATAAAAAACAAACTCAAAAGAGACCTGTGACAACGCATAGTCTAAAATCCTAGTTTCAATAAATTTAACATCATAGGATCGTCAATAAAAATTGTTTACTTAAATAAAGTGTCAAACATATTTAACCATTAATTTGTAAATTCTAAATTTAAATTTTATAGATTCACAATCTAATTATAAAAGTTACATGTGGACTAAAACGCGGACCCACATGCATCATATTATGTGTGGACCGTTAAAAGGCATTTTACATGTTATATGTTATCTAATAATCATTTTTTATTACTATTTACATATCCCATATTCAAGTGACACTCTAATCGTTGAATTTTTAAAAGTGACGCTATAAACCATCAGAATATGAACGACAATACACCTCAAAGGTTTTTCAAAATAGTTATCTTCAAACTTTTTTAGATAAACATTATAAATGACTAATGCCGATTAAAAGTTAATGGTAATGAATGACACCATAAAAGATAGCATGTGTCCACCGCTCCGTATTTGGTTTCACAAACTTTTCAAATTTCTACAATTGGAAAAAAGCTTAAAGTAGTAGTGGTGATCGAAGTAGTAACAGTGTTATTTTATGTAAAGTTAGCCAAATTAAATATTTAATTGTATCAAGGAAATGTTTTGATGTGAGATTAAATAGTTATAAACCGATAGATGTGAAGCATATAAGTTTCTTATAGATCATTTAATAATCTCTCTCCAAAGTCGCGCTTCACCCTCATTTGGCTAATTCGTCAGCCATCAGCAACGCCACCCACACCCCTCTCATCATCCTCAGTTTCACAATCGATCCAACCCCATCTCGATAATGTTTTTCTTCCCTGTCTTTTTTTAATTTATAATGCTGTGTTTCTTACCATCTAAATTTGAATTTGAATTGAAATATAATCATCTTTTCATATTTAAATTGAGTTGTTGTAGATATAAAAAAGGATGGATAATAAAAGGACTCGTACTTTCTTGAAAGATGGCAAGCCATGATAGTCTTGAAAGAGGGCCAATTCTTTAAAGATGGAGCATCCATCTTCTTTGAATTTAATAACTTCTGAGTTCTTTGAAAGCCATGATTCAAGAAGATCCATAGATACCTGCATTATCAATGACTAATATTCATTTTTATATAATTTTAATACATTATGCATGTATTATTGCATGCACGTGTCTTGTTTAAGGGTAACTTAAATCTTTAATTTAAAATTTTCAAATCCTACATATATGTGAAAGGGAACATCATGTGAAGATGTCTTACCATTATCCAATATCGAGGCTTCATATATTACAATGTGTAGATATGAATAGTTAATAAAGATAGATTAAGAGTTGTTCTGAAAATATATTTCTTACAGATTGATCGATTTATGTCACGTAAACTATATATGTTTCTTGATTTGGTTTATGGACATCGTAACTAATTTTTATCACACTATTATAAGAATGGTCATTTACGACCATTTTAGACCATTATTGACCATAAATCAAAACCATTGATCTTGCATGCATGCTTACAAATGTCACTAGTACTTGTAGAATGCTATTGCATGACAAACAAACTGACACGTATACAAAATAAACACCAAAATCCTTGGAACAAATAGACAAAACCTGGTTTTCAGCTAGACCCATTTGGATGATCCCGAAAGGGTTACGAACCGGATCGTAAGGGTTCTTCTCGTACTCTTGTAACCCGATGAAATATGAAGAGTCCTCTCCATGAGAGGCAAGTGAAGCTTTCTTTGACAACATTTGAAAGTGTAATGTCTGTTTGTTTATGTGATTCTGAGAAGAGTACTAGATACTTGAGAAAAACATATACGTGAAACTGCTTGGAATTAGAGTGGCATATGTGTGTGTATATATACAGATGACTTATCTATCGCCACCCTTATCTTGTACCATCAAATATAGAATGTTACATATATAAACAAGCTTGGTTAACTTTATTTATAATAACAACGAAACTTTTGTTATGTCACATCCTACTAACATAACGATATCATATGAGATAATGTTATATTATGGGTTCATGTACGTGTCACTTTAGTTGCGTAACTATAAATTATATAAGTTACATAATTATTTAAAAGAGTTAATTATTGTTTTAGTATTTAAAATTTATACAAAATAACTATTTTATTTCAAAAGTTTAAAAATGACCTTTTTAGTCTAATAGTTTTATATTCTTAAACCATTTTCATCCGAGCTGTTAACACCATTAGTGTTGTTCCATTAAGTCAATGTAAAAAGATTATCCCCACATAGCATAACAAATCTTACACACACTCCACACTTCTCTCTTTTCACATTCTCAATTTTCGCTCTACCCTAACCACCGCTGGATGAAACCACATGCACTACCACTTGAAGCAATTGACGCTGGAGCGACCGCCAAAAACCTCTCACTCTCCCTCATTATCTCTCATTCTCTCTCTCTCTCTATATATATATATATATCTCTCTCCCCTTCCTCTACTCTCCTCTCTCCCCCTCTCTCATCGTATACCACCATTACATATGAATCACTCACCATCGCTATGACGCCATCAGCAACGAAATCCTCTTGCCGCTGATTAAGACTAGATGCCATCGACCGCCTCTCTTTGATATATAGCTTCTATTTGGAGTTTCTTTACAAGTAACTTTTTTTAGTTTAGATTGTATCAATTGTGTTCCTGCATCGATTACAATTTAGGCGATTTGGATTCTTCTTGGGTGGGAAATTTTAATGGTGGTCTAGGGTGTTGATGATAATGATGATGGATAATAGTGGTGGAGGATGATGGTGGAAGGGGAGAGAAATAGAGGTATATGTTTATGTAGTTTTCATTTTTATTTTTGTTTTATGTTGTTAGGGGCACTATAGTCCATCTAAATTAAATAATAGAACAACACTAATAGTGCTAATAAACTGGATGAAAACTGTTACGAAATTAAATTATTTGACTAAAAAAATTCTTCTAAACTTTTGGATTTAAATTGTTATTTTGACCAAACTTCAAGAACTAAAACAATAATATACTCTATTTAAAATATGTGCACAATTATGCCATGATGCATATAAGGCTCACTCCCATGGTACATGTTGCATTTTAGTAAGTTCATACGTTTTGCATTCTACTAGCACTTTGTACAAGAACTGAGATCTCTGTGTATGTGTGTGTGTTTATATGTATGTAAATGTGTGAATATATATATATATATATATATATATATATATATATATATATATATATATATATATATATATATATATATATATATATATATATATATATATATATATATATATATATATATAGAGAGAGAGAGAGAGAGAGAGGAAGGAGAGAGAAAGAGGGAGGGAGAGAGAGAGAGACATGTTCATATAAGAACTATTATCCGCTTAAGAAGATTAAGTAGGATTTTTAGACCATATTTAAACATGGTTAAACGGACTCCAATTGAACTCCTTTTAGTGGTGTTGGAACTAGCTCATTAAACTTTATCATCTTAGCTTAGGGTTTAGCTTTAGGCTTTAGGGCTTAGCTTTTGATTTCTAGCTTAGCTTTTAACATTTTGTTTTTAGGTTTTAGTTTTATAGTTTAGGGTTTAGGATATAAATTTAGAATTTAGGGTCTAAGGTTCGACAAGGTGGTTACCACACCACTAGAATGATGTAGCCCCGTTTATGGGAGTCATCATAGTTGGTTTCACACATTATAATCTTAATTCTTAAACCGAAATTTTTTTAATTTTCATTACAGTGGAATCATGTAAAACATTTAGTTAAGGAAAAATACATTACATAAATTTATCAAGTACATAAGAACCAACTTTTATTTTTAACATTTCATAACATATTTGTAAGGTTATATTAGAATGCTGATGCAACTAAAGCAATCAAAGAGCTTTCATCATGCATGCACTTATGTACAAGATAGAAGTTAGTTCGGAAGTTTTACACTCTTTATAGAAAAATATTCTAAGTGTAAAATCTTCCGAAGCCAAAGATAAAGTCTTCCGAAGCTTCAAAGACAAAGTCTTTTGAAGCCAATGAAGTGAAGACAGATTTCTTCCGAAGACAAAGAAGACATGCTTTCTCTAATCAACTTTTGCATAAAGCTGACCCATTTTCTGCTGCAACTCTGATGACTCACCAACTTGTATAAGTTTGTGAAAAGATCCATGCTTTTGCAACTGTAGATTAAGGTTGAGAGTCTGTAACTCTCTACTTTGTAATTTTTATCCTTTTTGTAATATATTAGGATGTGAGCTATGGCATGTCATAGTCACAAGTCAAAAGGCAATCTGCCTTTTGACTGTACATTGATCTAGTTGTCTAGATTAGTGTTTCTAGCTAGCTTTCAAAATATAGCCTGTTCTAAGATGTAGTATAAAGTATCTCATGTTCTTGTATTTTTTATGCTTTGTAACACTTGTAAAAGAACTTGAGAGCAATATACAACATTCTTGAAAACCTTATTTATTTGTTCTTGCTCTTTTGTTCTGTCTTATTACTTGCTTGTGTTCTTAGTATCCTCTACATAAACTTGGTTCCCTATTTGATCTGTTAAGTGCTCCAACACTCTCCTCATTATGAAACTGATTGCAATGATCACCCTTAACTGGTCCTGCAATATTCATAGTACGCGGTGCCAATCCTTAATCCAGGAAGCTTCCTCATGCCATGCTAACTCATGCTCAGCTACACTTTGATTACGGGACATGCATACTAAAAGTTAGTGTTACTAAGTGAATTTTATCTTTTATTATAACAATAAAATATTTAGTTTTTAACTCTTTAAAAACCTTTGATCAATGATCACAGTGAAGTAAAATAATGAGTGATGCATTATATCATCAAAATATTTGTACCTTAGCAAATATATAAATCATACATTGTAAAAATCATTGTTGGGTAACATTCTTCTACCTGAGTACAAAACTACACTGATGATACCATGTATTTAAGCAAAACAAACAAATGCTAGCATAAAGAAAACTACCATAACCATGCAATACACTAAGCAAGACAATAAAATGCTAGCATAAAGCAGGCTACCATAACCATGCAATATGCTAAGTAAGGCAATCAATGCTAGCACAAAATAATCTATCATAACCATGTAATGCATTATGCAAGGTAATCAAATGCTAGCACATAAACTATCATAACCATACAGTGCACTAAGCAAGACAATCAAATTTTAGCACACAACATGCTACAATAACCATGTAATGCACTAAGCAAGACAATCAAATGCTAGCACTAAGAAAGGTAATCAAATAGTAAGGAACTAGCTTTTATGGATTACAATATCAAGTGAAAAGAAAAAACTCAAATCATGCGAGAAATACAAGGATGTGAGAACTTCAAGATGATGGATGCACGAAAGCTTGGAGCTGCCTCGCGAGAAATTGATGTTCTCGCGCGAAAACATCTAGAAAGTATATATAGATGTTTTTCCTTTGTATTTCATCATGTGTGTTCATTTGTAAAGGTGCTCTGAGTGAGAGAGCATAGAGATGTGTGATAGGCCACCCGAGGGGAGCTTACCTCGGGTGGATCGAGCTTAAACGATGTAAACTCTTTTGGTATTGTAATCGTTTGATTAATAATATTCGCTTGAGTTTTTTTTATTGTTTGTTGATATCACACAAGCACACACCCATCTTAATTTTATTATCAAGTGCAACAATATGTGGAATCGAGCGTGTTGAGGACTGTACATTTGGTATTGGAGCAAGGTGTTGCTCTTGATACACGGATTTTCAGTCCACGATCATCCGTTTAAGACGTTAAACATGGAGGTTGAAGATCTAATGGTTTAGATCAAGTTTGGACCGGTTTCAAAGGAGAAAAAGGTGAAATCAAGGGTGAACACATATGTAATCGGCTTTATTATATCATGATGCTTGGTATCTTCAACTTTTGGTGAAAAACGAAGTTCTCAGACGTAGCAGTGATTCAAAATTATAAAAGTCACTTTTGGTTGAAGTTTTCGCGGAAGTAACTGCATCGTGCGAGAACTTTGCAAAAATAACTGTATTTTGCGAGAACTTTTTCAAGAGAGAACTTTTCAGGAGAAAACTTTTTCATGCGAAAACTTTCATGTGAGAACATTCCATGTGAGAACTTTGCATGTGAGAATATTTTCATGAGAAAACTTTCCATGAGAAAAAATTTCATGAGAAAAGTTTTTCATGCGAAAGTTTCATGCAAAATCTTCGTAGCAGTAACCGTCATTTGCGAAAATTTTCTCATGCAAAAACTTCACCATGTTAAAACTTTGTCATCCATATCAATAAACTATATCTGGAAGATGCTGGATGATTTGAAGTTAGGTACTTAAATTGGATTTATTGTGTTGTTTAATCAAGTTCATGATTCTATATCTACAACATATGACTCGGATCGTTCGTGAATTGAAACTTGACAATGTGGGCTTATCTTATCTTACTGATGGGGACAATAATTGAACGGGTTGATTAAGTGAAGAATCAAGATTGTTTGGTATTCTTGCTCTGAAAATATGGGTTTATTACATCTTACTTAGGGAAAATAATACTTTAGATGATAGTTCGTTGTCACAGGATCTTGTCATCAAATTGAAGAATCGGGTTCTTCGGGAATCCAAAATGGATGTTGGATCTCTCTATCATATGGCTAATACATCTTAAGTTGTAAGTAATCAAGATAGAACAGTTTAATCTTGACTTAGACATGATATCCTTTATGAAGCTATACATTAGGAGGAGGTTAAAGCTGAGGGGGAAGACCGAAGTGTCAGATACCTGGATATCAGATAATTCTTGAAGATGAGTGACTGAAGTCAATCACAACTTGATATCATAATCCACAGGGGGAAATTGTAAGGAACTAGCTTTTATGGATTACAATATCAAGTGAAAAGAAAAAACTCAAATCATACGAGAAATACAAGGATGTGAGAACTCCAAGATTATGGATATAGATCTCATCGCGCCAAAACTTGGAGTTGTCGGGCGAGAACTTGATGTTCTCGTGCGAGAACATATGGAAGTATATATAGATGTTTTTCCTTTGTATTTCATCATGCGTGTTCATTTGTAAAGGTGCTCTGAGAGTGAGTGAGCATAGAGATGTGTGATAGGCCACCCGAGGAGAGCTCACCTCGGGTTGATCGAGCTTAAACGATGTAAACTCCTGTGGTATTGTAATCGTTTGTTAATAATATTCGATTGAGTTTGTTTAATGTTCGTTGATATGACACCCGCACACACCCGTCTTAATTTGATTATCAAGTGCAACAATATGTGGAATCGTTCGTGACGAGAGCTTTACACAAATGACTATAACCATGCAACGCACTAAGCAAGGCAATAAAATGCTTGCACAAGGCAAGAATGAGGTAAAAGGTAAAGCACAAAGTTAACCTTAATAACACAGAAACCAGATAACACATTATCCTACAATAACAGTGGTGACAGGTAAAGTACAAGGGTAACCTTGAGATCTTGGAAGTCATATAACACATTGATCCTTGATAACAATGACAACATATAAGCTGTAACGGTAACCTCTAACGCAAGGAAGTCTTATAACACATTTCTCTTTGAAAACAGTAACACCAGGTAAGCCAGTAGGGTAACCCCTAAAGTATGGAAGTCATATAACACATTAGTCTTTAAGAATAGTGATAACAAGTAAGCTATTAGGTCACCTTTAGAGCATGGAAGTCCTATAACACATTGATCTTTGATAACAGTAACACACGTAAGACACAAGGGTAACCTTGGAAGTCATATAACACATTCATCTTTGATAACACTTACAACATGTACCCCAAAAAGGTAACCTTTAGAGCATGAAAGTCATTTAGCACATTGATCTTTGATAACGGTGATTATAGGTAAATCATAATGGAAACCTTTAGAGCATGAAAGTCATATAACACATTGATCTTTGATAACAGTGATATACATCGAACCTTGACATACATTAACTTTTTAGTTGGCATGTTAAATAGAAATAGGGAAAGCAGTCTAAGTATCCTTAGATGTTAGTGACTGTCACACCCCCGCTAAAAGCGGAAACACGGGGATGTAACGAGATCGGGATCGTCATAACACATGGTAAGCGGTAGAGATGCAATATAATAAATGATGACAAGCGTGTCATGACGACACTCAACAACAAGGGGACCTGTGTCGTGTTTAGTCAATATTCACGACAACATAGCCATAAGCATAAACATGTTAAACGATTCACATAATCAAATAAAGACAACATTGTAATGTAAATTCCCACAACCCGGGAACAAGTATCAAAAGAATGTAATTTGTTTAATCAAACTACAACATTGTTCAAAATAATTGTTTGTCAAATATGTTTAGTCTCAAAATGCATCCTAGGGTCTCCACTAAGGCAGCACACCTAGATCCTCAATTTGCATGATCACCTGAAAAGATATGCTCAAAATGGTCAACAAATTTGTTGGTGAGCTCGCAGGTTTAAATAGTAAATAAGTAAGTGATGCTGTATATAGTAAGCATTGTGGAATACCGTGAATACAGTTATATAAGCAAGTAAAATCACATGACAATGAGCTTTGCAACCAAACTTAGCGACATACACAAAGATATTGTCGGAATATATTCACCCAAGGGCCCGTTTCTGGCCACTGATGGTACTAACTAGTATACCAACAAACAAGGGTGGGGGTGTCAACCCAGTAGTACTACCAGTACCTATTCGTCGGTTCCCACACTGGAATTAAATAGTTGCAAAGAAAGAACCACACAGCAGACCCAAGCATGTATCAGATAAGTACTTGTAAAACAGTATCATGTTGATTCCATGTATGTAAATTGTGAGTAAATTGTACAGCATTGAAAATGGGTGAGCATACTTTTCCCCCAAGTTGTAAATGATTGAAATATTGTAAGCAAAAAAGGGGCCACGAAACTCACATGTTAAGTGGTAAGTATGAATGATCAAGTATCCAAATGTTGTATGCAAATGAATGGTCAAATATTGACAGTTATTGTTAAGCATTAATGATATGAATGAAGCATATAATATTGTTCGGTCGGTTCGGGTTATATTGGTTGGGTCGCGTGTAACACACACAAACAGACACACATATTATATCTTATGTAGATCCAAGTACTTGACATCGTCGCCATTGCTGATGATATTTTTGTAAAAGTTTCATTGTTATTGAGGAAGTATTTGATAAATATTAGTAGTTACAAATCGGTAATTGATACTTGTAAAATGTTAAGTTAATTTAATTTGAAATAGTATTTGTAGGCTTGATAGCGTTGACTTTAATCTTTGTCATTAGTAATGGCAACCGTGTCGATGTCACCTTAACATCACATGACATACACACACCACACACAAGAAGGAAAATCACACACAACAACTTCAGTCGCACGACAGGACCAGACGCACGAGTCAACACTCCATTCGCACGAATCAACCCTCAATCGTGCGAATCAGCTTCATTCGTACGATTGAACCTTCATTCGTATGACTGGCATTCAGTCGTACCACACAACACCCAATCGCACGACTCAACCTCCATACACACGAATCAACCTTCATTCGCACGAATTGGCTACATTCGTACGATTGAACCTTCATTCGTGCGATTGGACTTCAGTCGTGCGATACACGCACAATCGCACACATTCATTCGCTCGCATGACTCAATCGCACACATTCATTCGTTCGCATGACTCAATCGCACACATACACACAGTCGCACGACTCAGTGCACGACACACCTAGTCGCACAATTCAGTCGCACGATTGACTCAGACGTATGGCTCAGTCGCACGACTCAATCGCATGACAGACCCAGTCGCCTGAACAGCAGAATCGCCACTGTTGAAGAGGCTGAGCAGCCTTCGGTTGCTTCGAGCATGGGTTTTACATAACAAGGACTTCCAGAAACACTTTACAAACATACACAAACATGAAGCACACGCAAAAAGACCTCACACGCACCCACACGACCTCATGTGTTCGGGTTGAACCCGAACACTCGAAACCCTAGTTTGGACAGCCGTGAATAAGCAAGAAAAGGGACAACCAAGGTCGTCTACCTGCTAGAATGGAGTGAACTCGGTTGTAGATGAAGTCTAGACGGCGAAAACGAGACCAAATGAGTCGGTTTTGGTGCAAGTATGAAGATGAGAGGTGAAGAAGAAGATGAAGATGGAGATGAAGAAGAAGATAATGATTCTAGGGCTGGAAATAAGTTTATATACCCAGCCCAAGTTTGCAAAATATCACATTTAGTCCCTGCACTTAACCCCCGAGTTTTCTCAAAATTGTTTCGGTTGAAAACGACTTTAGGTTAATTATATTAATTATGAAAATGTACTTGATGATATTTATAACTTAAAA
Source organism: Flaveria ramosissima (assembly GCA_025215565.1). Taxonomy (NCBI): domain Eukaryota; kingdom Viridiplantae; phylum Streptophyta; class Magnoliopsida; order Asterales; family Asteraceae; genus Flaveria; species Flaveria ramosissima. Next base: position 57,510,293 of record CM046035.1, on the reverse strand, counting down.
ATAGTTTTATTAGTGACGTTAATTTTTATACAAAAATGATATATTTGGCGGTTACGATGATGAATGTTTTAAAAGTTTTTAAGGATAGCATATGTTAACGATACGAACACAAGAATAAAGATGATAAGCAAGTATGATATCCACACAAAGAGTCAATAAAGATGAGGGATAAATGTTCAAAGAATAGTTAACGGAAAACCACGTTAATTGACGGACCTTAAGGTGACGGATGTCACAGTGACTACCCATATGCGGATAAGAGTTTGTTATGTATGGGCCGATGCGGACGAACGATGGCTAATGTGTAACTATGGGCCAATGCGGATGAGCATTGGTTGGGTAAGGTCCAATGCGGATGGCCATGTGTTGAGTAAGGACCAATGCGGGTGAGCGTTGGTTTAGTATGGGCTAATGCGGATGATCGTTGGACCAATGTGGGAAGAACAACTTTATATTTGCTTAAGTAAAGTCTGATGCAATTAGATAACTACCAATGCAGATACGTAACTCTAATGCCGGTTTCAATGTGGGTGGTTAAAGACTGATGTGGGTAATAGTTCGCCTTTAGTTAGTAGTTTATAATATGCATGGGTTTAGGTCAATGCAGGAAACATTCGATGAATAGTTCTAGAGTGGATGGGTTTAATATGATGTGGGTAGTTCACCTTTGCTAAATAGCGAGTTTCAGATATGTATTTAATCAAGAAATCATTAAACGTTATTCTAGTGTCTGCCCATGTAAACATTAAATCATTAACACATATATTTTAGGGTTTATATGTAATCTCTGATCACATGCTTTAATTAGCATCAACATGAAGCCTAAAAAGTGGAGGTGATAACTTTATGATCTAAATGGTATATTTATGGTGTAAACCATTTTAAGCATACATATCATTTCCAAACTCATAGAAAAATCATAGAACACAATCTAATCTAGAATCATTTTCAAATTATGTCACTTTAAGCTATAACTACACTAGTATGGTTATATATCATATAATCGTGTTCCAACCTCTTATTCTATCTATCATTTATATAAGCATCACGCAAATCCCATCTTCTAGGATCACATAAGAATAACAAATTGTTAATACTTGTAATCTAACTTTTAATAAACTTAGCTATGAATGCTCTCACCATCAACCTTATAAATATATTAATCATTTAATCAAGAATACCATTTTGATCAAGAATATTCACCTAGAATTTATAATTATTAGTTTATAGAGTAGGGTATGCATGTCACCCGAAATCATTTTAAAGCATTTACCAAAATGAATGGAGATCCAGAACTCACATTAATTGCTAAATGCATCTAATTTTTGTCCATTTGGACTTCTAGGGAGAGTCGTTATCATTATGGAATCACCATCGTCTTTTACCATCAATAACCATCTTCAAGTCATCTTAACCTTAGTATATTTACCAACATCATCATGGTACACCTATCATAATCGTCTCATCCTAACCATACCATCATCATCACCAAGTTACCATCACCTCACTTTCTTTCATCTTCATCTTAATCATGTATCATCAGTATCACCATACCAACATTACCATCATGGAATCATGTGATCATCCTTATAAAATCAACATCATGGCATCACTAGGATCATCATCATCATCATCATCACCATCATCGTAATAGCATAATCATCATCATCATTTTGGTTAGGATCTTCCATTAACCTCCACCATAGCAAAATAATAATACCTATTGAAAATCAGCTTGTTAAGAACATCAGATAGACCAAGTACTCAGTAGCTACACCACCGAACCCTCCAACCTAATTGGTGCATTAAAAACTTTTCATGAAACTTAGATTTGAGTGTGTTCGAGACCACAACAATAGCTATACCAAATCATCAACCTTTTTTTGTTGTTGTGGCCACCACCAAGTAGTAGCATCATCGTGTCCGATGTTTGTTGTCAGTGGAGCTGCTTCTGGTTTGGTGTTGATGATATGGCGAAACTCCACCACAACAGGAGTTAAGGCAGTGATTTGCATGATGCTTTTTGACGCCTCTACTTGAGCTGACCATTATCTACGGGGAGTAAACCACCATTACCGCCACCGCGTTCTACAGGGAACCTCACTAAAAGAAGCTAGAGCTTCCATCCCCTTCGTGTTAGTACTGGGAAATAGAATAAAACAGTTAGTATAACTCAAGGGACTTAAAGTGTAATACGTTGATAGTTTCGGACTTAGTTGTAATATGTTAGTTCTATTCGGTTGTAACGAACATAATGGTTGAATAAAAGGGGAAGAGCTAATCATATTGGTTAGCTTAGAATTATGAATCTCCTTTTTCTTCTTTTTCTAATTCTAAGCCTAACAATGGTATTAGAGCCATCGATTCTCATCCAAGTTCTACAATTCCACCACTGATTCTACCATGACAACCCAGAATCAGGAAATCAAGAAGCCTATTAAGGAGCATGAGTTATGTCTTCTTCGATTGGACATGATGATTGAGAAGAATTGCATGGAATTGGAAGGAATTAATAAGCGTTATCGGAGAAGTAGGTGATCTAGATATCAAACATGAAAAGTCAACTTACTTTAAAGATGTCTTCTTTAAAATCTCAAATGGAAGAGGTAACCAAGAATTTGCAAGTGATGAACGTCGGTGATAGTCGTAATCAAGAAGGAGGAACATAATGAAATACTAATAATTATCGTGAAGAGGAGGAAACAAGGCTTAATCGGATTAACAATCACTTTTTAGGAGTTGAATTTCCAAAATTTGATGGCACTGAAGTCAAAAGCTGGATACAAAGATACGAGCATTTTCGCCATTAATGAAACACCTGAAAGACTTAAGGTTTGATATGAAACTGTTCATGTCAAAGGAAGGGATATTTAATAGAATAACAACTTCATAAAATCAAAAGGAACTTTGGTGACTGACATTCCATAGGGTGAGTATATGCGATCTATTTAAGCATGCTTTGCTTCCACTTTAGTTGAAGATGCTATGGGATCTCTAAAAGCTCTTAATCAATATGATGATCTAGAATAATACTATGATAAATTTGAATTGTTGTTAAATAAGGTGGACATTTTTTAAGAATATTTTTTGAGTTTATTCATTGAGGGGTTAAAAGCTGACATTAAGTGTGTTTTAGACCTTTTAAACCCAAGCTGTTAAGAGAAGCCCATTCATTAGCTCGTTAACAAAATCAAGCTAATGTATAAGTCTTAAGTGGTAAGAAACCTTATAAATTAATGACCAAACCATATTACAATCAATCAATTGGGGCTACTTCTAAACTACCTTTGTTGCTTTCCCCTCCAATTAAAGCCAATCCGGTTTATTCATCAAGAACTACCAAACGGTTGACAAGTAATGAATTTGATGAAAACACGCTAAAGGAGAATGTCTTTAGTGTTTATAAAAGTTTACACCTGGGAATAAGTGTCCTAACACTAAACAATTATTCATTAATGAAGTAGTGGATGCTATAGAAGTGGGAAAAGAGATCAATGAGGATTGTCCCATACTTTCTATACTAGAAGCAATACAACAGGTATGATCCCCACATTTCCTTCCATGCAATCATAAGTATACCCTCTTATTGCACTATGAAAGTAGTAGGTGCATTGGGTACTAGGCAACTACAGGTATGATCCCCACAGTGGGTTTACTTATAACTTTCTTAATCAACAACTGTTTACTTAATTGAAGTGCCTAATACAAACAATAGCTAGTGTACTTGTCACTATTGTTGATGGTAACAAGCTAACTTGTGTCTAACTTTGTAAAGAATTTAAATAAACCATGCAAGATAAATGGTTCAAAGTTGATATGTCGGTAATTCCACTAAGCAATTGTTATAAAGTATTGGGAACTCAATGGTTGCAGACATTAAATGATATCATTTGAAATTTCAACACCTTGATTATAAAATTTTCAGTATATCACCATCCTTTTAAGCTCAAAGGTACTGCTAATCAGGGAATCAATATGTCTACCATGAATAAAATGACTTCATCACTACAATCTCCTTCTCATATGGTGTAGGCCCATCTACTTAGTTATCAAACTAATTGGGGATTCCAGTACAACCCAACCATATCAAATCTTATCCTGAATGAACAAATGACCCAATTACTTTATGAATTTGCTGCTGTTTTTAGATTCCTACTAGTCTTCCACCAAGCAGGGCTTGTGTCCATCGAATCAGATTAAAAGTTGAATCTATGATACTTATTTGAAGCCTTACAGGTATCATAATGCACATAAGAATGTAATTGACAGATGACTAAGGAACTGTTAGATTATAGGGTTATCATAATAGCACTAACTCATTTATAGCCCCCAGTAATGTTGGTTAAGAGAAAAGATGGCACCTTTTGTATGTGTGTTGATTATAGAAGAGCGAGTAAGGCAACCATCAAATATGGTTTACCTATTCCCTTGATTGAGGAGTTGCTTGATGAGGTAGAACATGTGTCTTTTCTAGATTGGATTTAAGGTCTTGGTATCTTCAAATCCATATTTATGAAGGGGATATCCATAATATAGCTTTTAAACTCACCAAGGCCATTATGCATTCTTAGTTCTTCCGTTTGGTCTCACTAATGGCCTAGCTACATTTCAATGCCTCATGAATTCTATTTTTCAACCTATTATAAGGAAAACTACCTTGGTCTTCCTCTATGACATATTAGTTTCCAGCTCATCTTGGGAACAACATTTAAAGGATTTACTTGAAGTTGTATCTCTTATGAGCGTCTAGCATTTTCGAGCTAAACAAATAAAGTGTTCCTTTGGGGGTGATAGAGTGGAATATCGTGGTCATATTATCAATGGGTTAGGGTATCTATAGATGGTTTATGAAAAGATTTGGTGCTATAGTCAAACCCCTTATTGATCGATCAAAGAAAGATGCTTTTGATTAGAATAAATCAGCCCAACTTGACTTTGATTCTCTTAAACAGGCTTTATATTATTCTCCTATTATAGCTTTACAAGATTTTGCTAAAACTTTTGTCATTGAAACTAATGCATCTACCAAAGGATTAAGGGTTGTTCTTATGCAAGAGGGCACCATATTGCTTTCAGTAGCAAAGCTTTATCAACAAGGAAACAAGCTCTTTTAGTTTATGAAAAAAAACTTCTGACGATGGCTGTAGAAACATGACATCATGACTTGATCTTGAAGCACTTAATTATCAAAACTGACTAACAAAGTTTAAAGCACTTACTCGATTAGAAAACAACTACACCCTTGCATCACACTTGGCTTTTTAAATTGTTAGGGTATGATATGAGATTCTTTATAACAAGGGGGTTGAAAAGAAGGTTCTAATGCTTTATCTCAGGTTTTTCGGTTGGCATTATTCTCTTTGACTCTCAGTTCTATTCACCCTACTCCCTCGGCTCGAATCTAACATTCTTGGCAAGATGATCTTTTGTTGTCTTAATTATTGCAACAATTGTAGGCTACTCAGGTGGTTCAAAACATGCATTGGGATGGCCATTTGTTAACATGAAAAGGGAAATTATTAGTAGGTAAGAATGTAGCTTTACACACTAAAATCATCACTTGGTGTCACGCATCATTAGTGGGTGGCCATTGTAGATGTAAACTTACTCTGTGCAGATTAAAGGAATGTTTCTATTAGAAAGGGTGTTCTAAAGATGTTTACAAATTTGTTAAAGAGTGTAACATCTGCCAGCGAGCAATGTATGAGACAATTGTATCCCCTAGTTTACTTAATCGTCTTCCAGTTCTTACATCTATATTCATTATGTCTCAATTGATTTCATATTGGGTTTACCAAGGGTTCATGGTAAAGATACCATTTGGGTCATCATGGATAGAGTCTCCAAATATGGCCATCTCATTCCCTTATCTCATTCATACACAACTACTTCTCTTGTTCAGTTTTATCTCGATCATATTTTCAAACCTCATGGTGATCCTCTTACTATCGTTTCTGTCATGATCCAATTTTCATAAAAAAATTTTGGCAGATTTCATGTGGCTTCAGTGGATGACTTTGGCTACTTTGAGTGCTTACCATCCTTAAACAAATTGGCACACATAAGTTTTTAAACATGTTCTTTGAAAGTTATCTTCGTTGGGTGACCAAGGACGCCCCACTTCGATAGGTCAAATAGGCTCCTTTGGCTTAATGGTAGTATAACACCACCTTTTATTTTTATTTGAGGTTTTTTTGTTATAAACCCAATGTCCATATTCATTATGTTGCTGGTGATGTGTGACAACCCTAAGCCAAAGTTAGGTAAATTAAACGTCTTTAAGAACTACTCTAAATAGATAGTATATACCTATATACTTTATTAGAGATTGTTAAGTTGATTTTATGTGATTAACCTTATATTAAATTTTCATATTTTTCCATGGTAGTACGTGAGCATGCATGCATAAGTGTTCACGTGTGCATATGTGCGACTCTTGTATGAATCTTGTGATTGTCAAAATCTTAGGATTATGTGATTAGTTGCTTGACTGTTAGATGCTTTATCTACATGTAATGGATTAAGATTTGAAACTTAATCAAACACTACTAATCAAGTTAACATATATAAACCCTATGTCAAAAACCAAAACTAAACTAATCCTAGACACCTAAACACTAACTAAAACACAACCTTAACATTGTATCGGCTCATTAGGACATTTACTAACCTAGATTAACAACTAACTAAACAACTAAACTTAACTTAATGACTAAGTGAGTCATTAGACTCTTAGGGGCTGTTTGGCAGTCTCTTAATCAACCTTTTAATGGTTCAGATATCTGAATGGTTCAGCACTTAATGGTTCAGACTGGTTGTTTCGCGAGCACATGTTAAATGGTTAAGACATTTACCTCTGAATGGTTAAGCATTATACTGATGCTGAATGGTTAAGAGGTCTAATGCTGAACGGTTAAGACATATTATCTGAATTGGTCAGATATTTGTCTTTGAATAGTTAAACGATATACTAGCTCTTAATGATTCAGACCTCTTAATGGTTCAGCACTTAATGGTTCAGACCTCTTATTTGTTCAGCACTTAATCATTCAGAAGTTGCCAAACAGCCCAGCTTGACACCTAGCATAACCATACACTAATCATCCCTCAAATCTTGCCACCTATCACCTAAGAAGCCAACTAATGAACCCTAAAAACACCACCTCATCACCCTATGCTAGATCTAATTATGATGATCCCCACCTTCTTGAAGTCTCGGCCGATGGAACTAACACAACCCCAAACCACCACAACCGCAACCATCACTCTCTCAGCTCTCTCCCTCCCTCTTGGTTCTCAAAACACACCACCATCACCCTTTTGCTCTTGGTCCTCACATCACACAACCAACATCACCATCTTTTGCTCACCAACCGATTCCCATCCTCAAGAACATCATAAGACCAAGTGTCTTCAACTAGTTGTGATCAATCTTCCAAGTTGAAGAACCATCTCATCAAGTGGATTATCAAGGATCAAGCTAGCAACTTCCTTAGTCTTTCTTCACCCTCAAACAAGGTTTGATTCTCAAATCTATAAACTAACAAGTTTAAGAAGTTGTATTTGTGTTTAACTAACAGATATAACCAACCCTTTAAGCTAAATCACCAAGATTATTCATAAAAACATCATGAACTCTTGGTTTGTATCAAAAATCAGTAATGAAAAGTGTTCAAAAACAGAAAATTTGAGAATTTTATAAAAACCAAGGATTAAACAAAAATAAAAGATTTAAAGTGTTGAAACATATGATATTCATGATAAATTTGATCAAATACTTAATTGACTGTGATTGTGGGAATAAAATTTAGGAATTTATTAGAAAAAATTGGAAATAATAATCTGTAAATTATGGGATAATTATATTGAATATATTAATTTATATGATTAATTCAAGAAAATAGAAGAAAATTTCTAAACAGAAGATCTGGACTCAATATCTGGAAAATTTATATAATAATCCTTATATTTTATTTGGATTTCAGAATAAATTTCGTGAATAAATTCATAAGTATGACAAAGTTTCATATTTTAGAATATTTAAAAGAAAAAAATTGGAAGTAATAGTAAAACAGTAGGATAAATTATGAATAATTTACATAAATTATGATATACAGACAGGGACAGTGTGTATAAATTTAGGAATTTTTAGAGATATGTAGCTATTTTGCGATTTATTGTTAAACTTGTAAACATTATAGTAAATTTTCTGTAATGAGATACTGATTGAAATTTTTATGGGACAATCTGGATTTTGGAGCATTACTCCTTGTAAAATTTGGTGATTTTTGGATAAAAGTAGCTATCGTTATAAATTTTGACTTAATTAATGATATAAATGCTGAAAATTGTAAAGAAATAAGATTTATTTTTAACAAATAATTATTTTATTAAAATTATTTGACTTGTGATTGGAAATAAGGTGGGTAACATGGTCCCTTTTTGATTTATAAATTTTTGGGGGAAAATATATTGTTTGTGTTGGAAATTGATGCAAATTTGAGAATTTTGATATGTTATTGTCATATTGACACAACCATTAGATCGGATGAGGAACCATCAAATAATATAGGTAGCACTACTAGGAATATGTCAACTAGCATCTGCCGGTTGAGGGTAGTGATGTTGTATTATTTGATTCTGTGATATGTATGTGACAGTTATGAATCACTTGACATGTGAGTATGTTTGGTTGTGAGTTTGATTGTATTGCATCAATTCAAAATTATTTATGTTATTGAATAAACCTATGTTCTCACCAACTTTATGTTGACTATTTTGAGTATGCTTTTTCAGGTCATCATAATGCATTATAACCTTGTGTACACGTTCAACATGTTTAGTGATTGGCACGACTATTTAGGGAAGCTGTGCATATGATTGGTTATTGACTTCATTCTCTTCGTGGATGTTCATGTCCACTACTAGCTGAAGAATGAATGAAATGTTAAAGACGTGTATTTAGAATAGGATTACTAATGTATAAGTCTAAACTATTAGACTAAATTTTACATCAATGTAATCCTACAATTATAAGTTAATGAAAGTTATGTTTAGTTTAATGCTATGATTACATGTAATGTTAATCAATGTGTTTTGAACCGATAAGTCACACCCAAGCATTTCACGCTTCCGTCGTGATGTGACAAATTGGTATCAGAGCCATTGGTTATAGAGAATTAGGTATTATTATTAAATGCCTAGACTATAACCATAAGCTCATATAATAACAATTTTTAGCATGGTTTAAAATATACTTTATTTCCATGATTTTATGTGAACATTTCTATGTTTAGACAATAATGAAATCTTTATATGAGATGTATATGACTAAGGTATGAATGTGAGACTCTATGAATTTATTTGACTAGTGCTTGAACTAGTAATAGTACAAATTGAAATTTGTAAGAATTTTTGCAGTATGAGTACTAGTAATTCTGATAGCTACTATAACGTAACTGATCCTTCGGATCATAGTAATCATAAAGAAACAACGCCAGAAATAGAGCCTCGGGACGATATAGAAGTATCCCAACCCGAGGTCAGGACCAACATCAAGCCAAAGTTTTTCGTCCGACGTGCACCTGTAACCATCAGGGGCTATACAATCGAGACCCCTAGGAAAAGTGTACGAAGTGGTAAGAAGTTTTTTGTTAACCCTTTCTTGTTGTGTTATTAACTCTATCTACAATGTTGATTTAATATTTGAAAATCAAGATTCTAATTCAAAGGTGTAGATGGATGAAGAGCATTTTAAATATTTGACTAAAATCATTAAAATTAAATTCATTTTGGTGGTAACAAGTGGAGGTGGGTAAAAAACCCAACTAACCTAACCAACCCGAAACCTAACTAATTACTAAACTAATAATCAATTGATCTAACACAAATCGTTTTCTAACCGATCGCAACCAACGATATCTACTCAATTACCCCTTCCCATATCACTAACAAGTTAGGTATCGATTATTTCCAAACAGCTTTTGTTCGTCAACCGGTTAGTAACCTAACCAAACCTGTGACAACATAAAGGTTCTTATATCTTCTCAAACCGGTTAATAAGTGAGTTGGTTTTTAGAATAACCGATTTTGACCACTTTGACCAATAACCAAACAAGGTTTTATAAATAACCGATTTTTGCACCTCTAATGAAAAGTGTCACCCCGCCACTTTTTTTATTCCACCTCACTTCCACTATCTGAATTAAATTTTTTACCTATATAGTTCTTAGTACCTTAATAGTTCTGTAATACTATAATATTTTGTATAAAGTTTGCACTCTCAAACTTATCACATTTTTACCTTTAATTCCACCTCATTTTAACTTTCTGATTTAAAAATAAAATCTATTTAGTTCTTAATATGTGACAGGTTCACTCGTGTTGCATAAGTGTTCATTTGTCTCTCAAAATTATTCTAAGTGTTGCTTCGATTCACTTGATATACTTGGTGATTGATAGATGGATTTAAAAGGATCTGAATTCGAATTAAATCTTCAATCTCAAATATACATAATGTCTAATGAAATTAATCATGGTTTCACTTAATAAACACTTAATCGACTTCTATACTACAACTTTTAATGGTTAAAACTAGTTAAAATCATGTTAATTTGAATATGTTTTTTAGAGTTATCGCACACGAAAAGTTACTGTAAGATGAATAGACGCGAGAAGATGTATGTTCGCATGAACTACTCGCAAAGAGCATATTTGAATGTTCGCGCGAAAAGTTGACTTTTGGTCAAATCTGATTTCATGTGATTAGTAACATTTTGCGCCACAAGTTGAAAGTTTCACAAAATTACTCACATGCGAAATGTTTACTTTGATTACAGATGGCTAGACAAATGGTTTTCAATAAGAACCATAATGCTATTGCTTATCTTGGAGACGTGCCTAAAGGCCAAACTTTATTTCGTTCTCTGATTGAAGGGCTTAAGACGTCTCGGATACATTATGCCATTACAACCAATCCATCTGTTTACACTGATGTTATCGATGAGTTTTGGACAACGACTGCCAATGAGAGAGATGTTGAAGGAGAGCGGTGTTTTAGTGCTATTGTGAAGGGGATGAGAGTTGTGATCACTGCTGAAGTGATCAATAGTGTTTCACTATTAGAAGATCAACCAAACACCCTAGTCAAGATTGAGGATGTTGTTGGTAGAGATTGTTTACAAAGGATGGGTTATAATAACAGATAGCCATCACTAGAGAAGAAGCATCTGCCAGCATTCTGGAAGTTTTTATTTCATGTGGTAGTTCACTGTTTGAGCAATCTAAAGGCTGGTCTTGATATTCTTAGTGCTGTTTTTAGATCACTGTTGGTTTCTTTTGTCGACGACATACCTTACAACATATCCAAGGGTATCTTTGTAGAGATGCAAAAGAATGTAATAGCACCTGCTGGAAAGCAGTTCATCATGTATCCTTAGTTCATTCAGTTGATAATCAATGCTGCTCATCCTGAGTTAGTTATTTTTGATTCTGCAACTTACTCAATTATAATCATGAAGAAGAATATTTTAACTTATTTGATGGGAGCATGTGGAAATTCTTGGAAGGAAGACCATTTTGCCAAACTAGGCTGGTTTGCTGATGATTTTGCATGTTGATCAGCAAGCACAACAACAAACCTCTAAAGAACCACCACAATCTGGTCCTATTAGTTCATCTTCTAGAACTCACGATGATGCTCCCTAAAGATCTACTCGATCACGTGGGATGATAGTTGAATAGGAGATAGAATCTTGGTTTGAGAATAGTTCAAGTGACACGGCAAGTGAAGAGATGTGGACTTCTAAAGAATTTATTGACCCAGTTGGCTTGCTCAAATTCGAAAGAGAAGATTTAATGAGGCTTTAAGTGTTGATACATATGTACCTAGATCCTGATATAAATGTAATATGTCTTGTTTGTCTTACACTGATGTAATGTTTGGAATATTAATGAAATGAGAATGGTTGTTTGTGATTTATAATGTTTAATATTTTATTAATGAGTTGATGTTGAATTGGTTAAATAGGTTTGTGTTTGTATGAATTGATACACATAATGTTATATTAATGAATACATTCAAACTTAACAAAATAAAGTTCTCATGCGAATGGCCCATGCGAATGGACCATACGCATGAATAACTTCAGGCGAATGACTCAGTCGCACGACTGAACCAGGAGACTGGATCAGTCGTATGATTGTAACATGAGATTGGCTCAGTCGCACGACTGAACACTCAATCGTGCGGATGGATCAACCGCATGGCTCAATCGCACGACTGAACCATGCTAATGGTCCAGTCGCCCGAATGAGCAACCCTAACCTATAAATACCACCCAATTCGTGGAAAAACGTAAGCATTCATTCTATTTTGACTCCAGACGTACCCTAGCCGTCCAGAAGCCTCCAAGTTCATACTCCAAGTTCATAGAACGATGTAGGTCGATTCCTAATCGATTCTTAACGTTTGATTCAATACTTTATTGATTCTACGTGCGTTCTCACTGATTGGATCGCCAATCAAATAGGATTCCGCACTATTTGGTTTGGTTTACACGTTAATCAGTTGGTATTTCGTTCAAATACCAGATCCTAACATTAAGCTTGTCCAATTAAAGCGGATGAATATGTTCAATTTCTAGCAGCTCAATTCGGGTGGTTGATTATGAAGGAACTGAACAACAAGATGTATGCTTATGGCAGAAATTACAAAGGTACAGATGTGGACTTCTGAAGAATTTATTCACCAAGGCTAGGGGGAGATTATAGAGATTAAATCTAGAGGCTTGGGAAATCAAAACATGATCTTGAAGATCAGTTCGTGCGAGAACTTTGATCCGCGCGAGAAACTAGTTCTTATGCGAGACCTTTATGGGTTTTAGTATAAATAGTTTGCTTAGTTTATTTTGTTGATTATCCTGATATTTTTCACACTTATGTAATCACTTTATCAGAGAGCAATATATTTGAATCTTATTTACATTGCTTGTTTGTGTTATTCTTCTTGTTCTATCTTAATCCATGATTGATTCATTCCGCTTTTTTCTCACGAGATCGATCTACAATGAAATTCACGATCTTTACAATAAACATGTCAAATATTACAAGCTTACTAATATTTCTAAAAATTACATGAATATCAATATAAATCAAAATGATACACGTTAACATACTAAAGAATTTTTAAAAATTAATATTCATTCTTTTATATTATAGATGTAATAATCATTTAATTTTCATATTCTAACTTATCTCCATGAAAAACAACAAAAATCCAACAAAGATCGATGGAAAACAATGAAAATCCGAGTTTGCCAAGTTGGACGAATTCAATTAAGTTGGACCGAGTTTGACTGATTCCGAGTAATGTTGACCGAGTTGATAAAAATCACCTCAACACCTTGTCGAGTACTGAGTATTCGCCAAGTTCTCGGCCGCCAAGGTCGAGTTTTACAACATTGGTTGTCATGATGAAATCTATTGCTGAAGGTGGAAGACATCTCTTGGCCCTCGTCAATCTAGACTAGTGAATTACATGACCATGACTAAACAAAATGTTTGAAAAACCACTTTGAATCTAGATGGAAAATGAGAATAATTAAATAACACGTGAGAATGATTATGATCCAATACTCATAGATGACACAATGTCTGCTACCTAAGGATAATCTAACATTTGTGTGGTGGCTGTTACAAAATTCAGTAAAGAGTTACCTAAACATTTAGGTAATTGTGGATGTCTTGTGAAAGTGTCCTTCATCCTTAGGGGCAATATGATTACTAGACGTCCTCTTCTAATTATTTATAAATACATAAAAATTCGGTTCAACATGATTACTAATTGTGTTATCTTAAATAATATTTGAAAACAATGACAAAATAACACAATGTCTAATTGGGTATTTTGATCGTAATTGTGTTATCTTAAATAATATTTGAAAAATACATTGTTAAAATAACATCATTGTGTATTTGTAATGGTAAAACACAATGACTAATAACAAGTTTATATAATGTATTAAAAACAATAACAAAAATAACACATTGTATTATATTCAATACTATGACTTTTGTAAACTAGATTGGTGAAAGTATATCATTGTGTCTTCTAATTGTAAAATACAATAATAGATAACAAGTTTATAATCTATAAAAACAATGACAAAAAAAACAAAAAAATAATCTAAAATGTAAAACACAATGATTAATACACATAACAAATGATGTAAACTATATGACACAATAAACTGATATTTGACACAATGAACATATAAGACACAATAAGATGATGTTTTAACACAATGACCAAAATACTCTTATCTTTAAACCAATAGAAGGACATGTGTCAAACACACAATACTTCTTAAGATTTTTAGATTAAACATCCTTTTTAGTATAAGATTACCCATAGTATTATGGTAGTACATTTTGTTTAATACTTTTATATATAGATCTTTAGAAATATAATATAATAACAAATTAAAAAATTAAGAAAACACCCGACATGATTGTTTCTTGGACGGTGATATTGTACTTGACTGAAAAATTTTGGAAATATATGCTAGAACATATTATTGGGTCGTTCATCTTTTAAAGTATATATTTATTGTAAAACGTATGTATATATACTTTGTCTTATAAATTTATTAAAAACTAAAATTTTTGATTTTGGTTTTAGATTAAGCCTATTACACATGAGTGATGCAACACTGAGATAAGTCGATAAGTCTATTGGATTCTGTTAAAAAGTATATAGACTAATGTTATAGTAGATTATATAACAACTAAATTACAGTAATAGAAAACGACGATCTTTTTTATATATGATGATTTAATTAGATAAAAATATTATAAGGCTAAGCTTATTCATCAATAGAACTTGCAACACCTATTACCTCTATACTAAAAATTTTCACTATATCTAGGCACAACATACAAAACAACATTCAACAAGAAACACAATATAACTAAAGGTGTACCATTGAGTATTTAGGAAAATAGACGAATTTATATCACGCAACCAATATGTCAACATATGAAGCATAAAATTATATGCCTTGTATATGCATGCATATATGCATACCCACATATATTTATCATATTATAGACATGTTAAAAGTTCATAACACTTAATAAAACAAAACGCACAAAGAGAAAGCCTACATCGAATGTCGTAATTAGTGAATGTTGTCTTGCATAAACATTTAGCTTGGGATATCATTAATAGCCTATGAGTCCTGCTAAACGTATACCACGCACAAACTTATATGAACCACCCCAAACTCAAATGATCATTTAAAATTCAAGGTATATATGTTTCATTTTATTTCAAATGACCACTTAGCTTGCAAACACTATTTTTAAGTGCTTTCAAACGGTAATTTGCATCCAGTATGACATTAGATTTGAGTTGGTGTGGTATAGTTGAACCGTAGCATATTCCTTGTCTGGTTTTAGGATCGTGTATACGTTGAAATGCAGTACATATGATGATGATAAATGCAAGTGACATGTCAACTAGTTTAGCATTGTTAATGATTTATTCACTGATTCATTGTTTACGGGCCTTATCGTGTCTTAATGATTTATTTTACGATATGCCAAGTAATTTTATGTCATAACCAGCTATTTATGTATCAATGACCGATGTTTTATTATCCACAATTTCATCGTTATTGCGCCTTATTATGTGTTAAGAACTTGTTAGTGGAACATGAAGTCATTTAGGTGATAATAATTCATATTAGAGCTATGACCTATATTTTATGATAAGTGAACTAATTCACTATTAACTAGCCTTATTATGTGTTAATAACTTGTTTTAGGTTTCACTTATAATTTAGGTCATAACAATGTGTTTGGGTGTCAGTGACTTAAGTTTGATGATAAGTCCGCTATATCACAGTTTTGTGTGTCTTATTATACGTTATTACTTGTTTTTGGCTATATTAAGTCAACTTAAATCATGAAACATGTTATATAGTTGTTGATAACTTATCTTTGATGATAAGTCTACTATTTTGTTTTGAGCTACACAAAGCAATTTTAGCTCATATCATATTAATTATGTCATAAAAAGCCACTTATTTCATACGAAGGTACTTTTCTTTTACTATATCATATTTTTATATAATATTAACTTTTCTAGTTCCGTGTTACAAAGGATCATTTTAAAGCTTACACATACCAACATTATGCATTAAAGCTTTCCTAACTTGCACATTTTAACACATTAGTGAAAACTATATTAGAACACTCTTATCCCAAATATTCAGATATTACCTTTTCTAGCATTTCCAAATGACTTAAAAAAATGACTATAGTACAAAATCATCCGATATTACAATGACTCTTTTGTACCGCATCTAGGACCCATTTTAATTTTAAGACCCGTAATTTCATTAGAGTGATCACCATCAGAGTGATTACCACAACATTAGCACATATAGCGTATGAAACATAGATTTCATTGAACTTTAGGAAATATTAGCGAATATTAGCACTAGATATCGATCAAGTATGAAGAATGTGAAAATTTTGATTTTTATCTCAGTTAGGAATTTGACTTATTCATCGGCGTCGGCAAAAATATTCTAGTAGTGAAAACTCAGAAATGTTAATTAAATCACTTAGATTTGTCAACTTGAAATCTAATTATTTCTTTTCAGGTTTTGTCGTATGTCAAGTTGTATAAGTAACTATCACCCTTATATATAAATGTTGAGGATTCATAATTTAATGATTAAGAATTTGGACGATCTGATATTCGCGAAGCGTTTTTAAAATTTAAATAATTTGGGGTTTCAATCCAAACGTTCAATCAAATAAAACTTAGAGAGAATCAAGAACAAGTATGGTTTTTCTAATGAGATTTTGTGAACCTGAGAGAAAATGATATATTCAAATATGAACATATGTTTCAGGGCAGGGTCTCAAAATTCTCAAGAAAACTACCTTTGGGCAGCTCAATTTCAACCAGGGTCTCTGTCCCTTGGACCCCGCTAGGGGCTACCGCCCCTTGAACACCGCTACAAGGGGCGCTGCCCTCGGACACTCGCCAAGGGGGCGTTACCCTCTATGAACCCCCATTGCTTTAGGCTTCATCCTTTACGAAGTTCTAATATCGAAAATCACAATAAACTTAAACAAGTGTGTACTACGCATATCCTGACTTGTTTGATAGATATTATGATCATATTAATCAACTAATCAATTTAATTACAGTAAAATATCTAACATAGAAGTTGTGTTTAAATAAGGCTTCCTAACAAGGATACGTGAAATACTTCTTTCACCTTAATTATAGTTATCTTTACATAACTCATATAATTATGTGATATTATATTATGGTAATACATTTTTTATAATATTATTATATATAGATCGTTAGAAGTATAATAAAATATAAAAAATTAGGCTAAGGAAATTAAGAAAACACCCGACATGATTGTTTCTTGGACGGTGATCAATTGTACTTGAACGAAGAAAATTTTGGAAATATATGCTATAACAAATTATTGGGTCGTCTATCTTTAAAGTATATATTTATTTTCAAACACGTTTATGTTGTTATCTTTGATTTCTTGTATATATAATTGGTCTTATAAATTCATTATAAACTAAAATATGTGATTTCGGTTTTAGATGAAGCCCATTACACATGCATGATGTAACACTTAGACAAGTCTATTGGATTCTGTTAAAAAAGTATAAATACTAATGTTATAGCAGATTTTATGACAACTAAATTACATTAACAGAAAACAGCAATCATTTTTTAGATATGATGATTTAGTTAGATAAACATATTATAAAGCTAAGCGTATTCATCAATAGAACTTGCAATGAATGTTACCTCTATATTCAGATTTATCACTATATAGAGGCACAACATACAAAACAATATTACTAAGAAACAAAAAATAATTAAAGGTGTACTAATTTGTATTGAAAATAGACGAACACATATCATTATTCGCAACCAATATGAAGCATTTAATTATATGCCTTATAGACATACTAAAAGTTCATAAAACTGGAATAAAACAAAACGCACAAAAAGAAAGCCTACATCGAATGTCTTGTCTTGCACAAACATTTAGTTTGTGAACCACCCCAAACTCAATCAACCAATTAAGATTCAAGGTAAATAAGATTTTTTATAACATGCAAAGTGTTGTTTCACTTTATTTCAAATGACCTCTTAGTTTGTAAAGTGCTTTCAAATAGTTGTTTGCAGACAGTATGATATTAAACTTGAGTTGGTGCGGATATAGTTGGATCCTAGCATTCCTTGTCTGGTTTTAGAAACATGGATATGTTGAAATGCAGTATATATGATCACAAAAACTGCAAGTGACATGTCAGCTTTAGGGATGCCACGTGTTTGAAGGTGGAGGGGGTGTGAGGTAGTCCATAGGTTCAGTGAATAGCCACTGAAGTGAGTGTGTGGAACCCATGTGTCATGGTTGGTTCCCTTTTCTTTCGAACACCAAGTCCCTGTCTCCAACCAGTGACTTCTTTCCGGTCTGCCACTTTACTCCTAAGTTCTGGAAAAAGTCTTTGACTTTAGCACTACGAAAGTCTAAAAGTTTGCACTCATAATGAGGTCGAGGAAAATGGATATATAACTCATGTTTTTAAACCGGATCGGAGAGTGAACCGGACGATTCAAAGGTTCGATGGTCAGATTGGATCTAAGAACTATATGATATCATAATTAACTTAAATGTTCGAAAATATTACATAAAGTTTAGATATTATTATTGGGTACAAATTTAAATCTTGCAAAAACTAAGTTGTTACATACATTAAAAAAAATCACGACTGAAGGACATAATTTATATTACCTACAAGGAAAGGAACTATACACAACAACCTTCTTAGATGAGTTGGTAAGTTTACAACGTTTACAATCAGGATGTTTTATGTTCTATCTCTTCTAGAGAGTTTTTTTTTAAGTTAACTAGTGTTTCTCTCTTCACACGCGTTGCACGTTAGAATAACCTGATAAACCGACTCAGAAGAAAACAAGTATATTAAAAATTATGTTTTCATTATCAAAGCTACAAATCATTAATCAGAACACAAATTTTGGAACACAGTTATCCCATATAGTTATGTTATGCGCAACCAGCCAGAAAGTAATACGTAAAGCACGACACAAAACTGATTTTGGTTACGGCTGCATGCCAGAAATGGTAGGCAAGCCTGGGCAATCAAAACACACTGAAGGTGAAGAATCTCAAACGAACACATCTTCATCATCATCAAAATTGGACATGTTAACGCACTACCAACATACGACGTCGACCATGTAGGACATGGGACAAACCATGCCACAACAATAAAGTAATAGCTTGGTCATGGCTCAAAATGGATGTTTTGTTACGGTTGTATACAAGAACTGGATGCCAAGCCAGAGCAACCAGAACCACTTTAGAATATCATCACAGCTGAAGAAACCATAAAGTTACAACAACATCTTGTTGTCCTCGATGAACACAACTTCATCACCGACATCAGACATAAAACAAATTTCAGTTTCCCCGAACATCAATCAAGATATAAGATGAGCTATTTCTCAAAATCATCAGCAACGTGATTAAGAATGTCTTAGTGAGGCCGGGGTCTACATCATCGACATGAAGAAACAACCAAAAAAATTCCACCATTGACATCAGTAGACAAAAACCAATGACAAAGCAGATCTAGAAACCCTAAACGGTATTAGAAAAACGTGGTCAACGTTATCATGGCCAATGACAAAGTGAAGGGGCAGCAAAGGTGGTTGCACCGCCACTGTCGGCACCTGCAATCATGGCCAACGTTATCGCCACCATCACTATACCTGCTCAACCTCAACCCAGGAAGCTAGGTGGTGCGTCAATTGAGACCACCAGTGAGTACCCTTGCGCTTCAATCGGAGGTGACACCCATCGCTGACCAGACCTACACCAATCATTTTTCTCTCTATAAAAGTGTTACCTAGTACCATCAACACAGAGTTCTTGTCAGATATCACTCCATGAACCAGGAGGAACTATAAACGAAAGTGTCAGTTAACACAACATGGTGGTGAATACTGGTGATTGGCCCTCGGTTAGATACGGTCGATGTTGGTATTGTGTTGGCTGTAGAGGAGTTGTCGTTCAAGTGTGTAATGGAGGATAGGGATGATATGTCGGATGTTTAGGAGGCAATGGGGAGTTTGGAGGATTAAGGCGGTGGTGTGACGGTGGGACCAATTAGGGGAGTGGAGGCTCTGTCGCCATAGCCTCACGGCAGGGGCCGGTCCACCACGCCATGAAATTCCAACACCACCACAAAACCCACTTTTTGACCATTAAGAACAGGTCATTTTTGACCTTTTGAGAGGCAACCCCACCCCCACTCCACCCCAACAGCTATATGCCATTTAAAAAAATTACACTACTAATACCAAACTCTAACTCATAAATTTTACACCATTCTCAAATACTTCTTATTTTCTCTCATACAAATTCTCAATTAACTTCCAAAAAATGGATCCCACCAAAATTCCTTAAAATCCCAAGGCCAAAGCTCCAAAAAATATCGACCGAAGGTATAGTCAGGTCCAAGTAAACTAGCGTCTTCTACCGAAGCGTTCAACCCACCATCACCGCATACAACCGATTGGTTTCAAAATCTTTACGTATTCCGCTAAACGATCTGGTCCAATTGAACCGGCATCTTATTAAATTTTTATTTAATGTAATTTTTATATTTATAATTTGTAATTTATTTTTATTAATGAAGTAATTTTTCTTAATTAAAAAAATGATGTGGTGTGGTGTGAGTGACCCCCCTCCCCTCTCCAAATTGGTGTGGTGTGGTATGGAGTGATGTGGCATGTTTTGATTGGTGGGTGTGTGGTGTAGTGTGGTGGGTGTGGCGTGGGCACTTTCACCACCCTTAAGGTGTCGGATTAGAGCAATGTATTTGTTCAAATGATGATCACATGTTTGTAAGGCCCCGTTCCCGGGACACTTACAGTTGGATCCTCATCGCACATAAAACATATAATTACATTTCACTTTCATAAAACGTTGCAGCGGAAACATTAAAAACAACATTTTCAGTTCATCAAAATACTTTTGCAAAATAATACAACCGTTCATTTCACAATTTCATTTTACATTTCATTACAAAAGCATTATAACATTGGATGCTATCCAAAAGTCAGCGTTGCTGAGTGAGTTCTAGTTTTATAATAAAACATACTTTTCTTTCGTTAAAACCATTCTTTACATACATGTGGTCACACATCATACGTACACATAGATAATGTTTATTATCTTCATCATTACATTCGTACTATAACTTTCGTTCGTTCATACGTTCTTACTTTCATTCATTCGTTAATTATTACATCTTTTCTTTCCATTAAAACCATGAGCTTTACCCTTCAATTTCCTGGTACTGAGCCTAAGCCTATCATAGACCTTCGTTAACGATGCACAACACCTCTGGCCACAGTACCTAAGGTAAAGTTTAGGATCATTATATCTATTATTTCATCACGTTCTGGATCAGCGTCAATAGCTATGCCCCGAACTATATGGCTACTGGGCCGAAGTTCATAAACGACTTCCACACGGCACATAGCCTGGCACCAGCACCGGGGTAAGCGACAAAGATCCCAACTATTTTCTTCACCCCCAACAATATGGGTACTACACCCCCAATAATATGGGTACTACACTCCCGATAATGTGGGTACTACACCCCCAACAATATGGGTACTACACCCCCAACAATGGGGGTACTACACCCCCAACAATATGGGTACTACACCCCCAACAATGTGGGTACTACACCCCCAACAATGTGGGTACTACACCCCCAACAATATGGGTACTACACCCCCAACAATATGGGTACTACACCCCCAACAATATGGGTACTACACCCCCAACAATGTGGGTACTACACCCCCAACAATATGGGTACTATGACATACTACACCATGCACCACACCGATGGTTAGTCACAAAGACTGGAACCCCTGCGGGCACCCTTAAGGATTAGCTGAACCACACGCGGTTGAGCTTAAGGCATTTAGAGCCATGCACTTCGGTACACTTCGCTTGCAAGCCTTTCACGTTTTCATTCGTTCATTAACGATGCATTCATTCATCATATTTCTCTTTTCATTATCTTCCACTTTACGTTACATAATACTTTCATTACATTCATTAACGTTCAACGCAAATCGCGGGAAGACAATCATACATAATAATAAGGAACATAACTACATACAACATCAATCACACAAGGCAACATCGCACACCCATAACATACATCATGCATAACATACAACATCATACAATTACACAACATCAAACATCACACGAATCACGCGCATCGCATCATACATAACCATACGGCATCACACATCAGCATGCATCGCATCATCATCATCATCAGCTCATCATCATAAATCATTTTACATCATCCATGCCCATCACATCGTCTACAACCCCAAAGATCCGAGCCTACGTCCGCACTTCCCGAAAGTCAGACTCATTCGGGCGTATGGACCCTATTCGGCCGCATGGTCTCTCATGCGTATAAGAACACTCAGGCGAATGGACCTCCAGTCGCATAGCCTCCAATCGCATGAAGCTCAGTCGCATGACATCTGGGCGTATGGACCTCAGTCGCATGACCTTCATGCGAATGGCCCTCAGTCGCACACCTTTCGTGCGTATGAACCTCAATCGCACGACTCACAGGCGTATGAAATTCAGTCGCATGACCTTCAGTCGCATGATCCTCATTCGCATTTCATTCAGTCGCATGACCCTCATTCGCATTTCCTCCAGTCGCATAGCCCTCATACGTATGACCCTCAATCGCACTACTCATATACGAATGAACCTCAGTCGCACTCCTGTCGTGCGTATAGACCCAGTCGCATGCCATTTGGACGCATGGGCCTCTAGTCTCATAGCCCTAGTTGTGCGCAGAATGCAGTTCATCCCGAACTGCAGCGGGCGTTTTCGGCCTCCAACCTCTTCCAACCCTCTTTTAAGCTCAAATCAACCACTCTAAACCTTAGGGAAGCATACCACGACATCATTCAAGCATACACAAGCATGAAATCAAGCCCCAAACGAATCATACACATACACATACATACACAAACGGGTTTACACCCAAAAACTTGAAAAAGAGTTTTCAGATGTGTTCCACCCGAACCAAGCTTTTCTCCTCTTTTCTCCTTCTCTTCTCCCTCTCTTTGGCTGAAAATGGCAAGAATGGGGAGGGTGTGGGCTGCCCTCCCCCTTTTATACCCCCATTCATCGAAGTTTCTCTCGTTGGCGAGTTTGGTCCCTCGACTTTGGACTTTATTTCTTTTTTTTCTTTCGTCGGCTTCAAAGAAAATTTCCGGGTGTTACAATGTTTCAACTTTTTATTTAACATTCATATGATTGGCTCAATTATATTATAGATTTTTTTAATTGTTCCTTTACAGACCAATTTATATGAAGGTAAATTTTTTCCATTTCCTTTTTTTAAACTAATAAAAATCCCAAATTGGTAGAGTTTCTTACTCATGATTGTTCTCCTTTCCTTATAATGAGAACATAATTATGAAATTCATCAAGACTAGAATGTTTGTTAAAAATGGTATTTTTTTGAAAAAAGAGTTGACAAGGGGGCGAATCTTGATGTATTTTGACTTCAAGGGTATCCGCCCCTGGCAGGGGCAGGTTCTGCACCTCGATGGCCGTGATCTGCTTTATTTTTTTGACCGCAAGTGGGGTGATGTGACTGCTTTTTTTGACCGCAAGTGGGTTGATGTGATTGCATGGAAAGACCACGCCCTTGGAAAGACACTCGTTTTTTTTATATGACAATACTATACTCGATTTAAAGATATAAAATATTATCTTTTTATATGACAATACTATACTCGATTTAAAGATAAAAGACACTCGTTTTTTTTTCAATTTTAATTAAAAATAATGCTTTACATAAAAGTTATTAACGTTTAAAAAAATTAAAGAACTTGTAAAAAGTTAACAAAAGTGACTACTATTAAAATACTTATCTAACAAACTTTTTTCTATAATTTAATATTATTAATATTAAATGTTAATTAAGGAGATTAGTAGTTAAAATTATTTCTTACATTTTATTTTCTAGTTTTATGGCACTTTTTATTGAACTTTTCCCAAAGCACTTTTAAGTGATAAGTTAAAATGAATCTTTAATCTGCTTTACTTTGGAAGAAATAGTATCTATTTCATGACTATTTAAGTAAATGTTTATTTATCCGTTTTTTTAATTTTCATAAATTTATATTTGATTTAATAATTTATTTATTATTATAAGTAGATGTTTTATTTTTTTAATCATTAATTTTTATTTACCCATTCTTTAAAAGTTTGATATAATTAATTAAATGAAAACAAGTTTTAAATTATACATATATACAATTTGAAACTGGATCTACAGTAACTTACTCTTGCTAAAGCCGATGGTTCAATTTTTTATGCAGGGAGCAAAGTGGTGTTATGTTTTTCTTATTTTCTTTTTTTCTTTTTAATTTGCCAAGATGTGATGGTTGTAAAATAAGTTTTCATATAGGCATGACAATGGTTGCGACATGTGTAACTTTCAATTTTATTTATTAAATTTAATATTTAGTTTATTTTTAAAGCTTTTTCTTTTTATATGAACTTGTGACATTTTTATTTATGCATATTATAGTTATCTGTATGCTTTGTTTGAATATGCGAGTAACTTTATCCCGTAAAATTATTTAACATGTTACTGGTTTCAATACGACTTAAAAAAAGACGTTATCCGCCGCGAAGCGCGGGTATTAATCCTAGTTATTTAACATTTTCAACTCGTATAACTCAGTTAATTTACATGGAAACAAGTTTTTAAAATGCCTAAAATTTGTATTATTTCCACAAATATTCTAAATCTCATATAAATATGGACATGAAAACAATAATTTGTAAAATCCTAGATTTTCTTCTAATTTGTTTTTCGAACATCAAAACCGCATTTTCTTGTATGAAAAATTTTAAGCTATATTTATGATAAACAAAATCTTAATTTTTAAAATTTGTACAATTTTAGGGATTAGTTTTCCCCGACTAATCTTTTATATAATCACAACACATTTTGTATTTCATGTTTCTAGTTCATTATTAAAAACACTTTAATTTGTCAAATATGGAGAGCAGTATGATTAAAGACGTTAGGTAGGTTTTCTCATATAAATTTTTTTTAGATTCTCATATGATAAAAGTATGATTCACAAAATCTTTTAGATGTAATGTCCTCTTAGATATTAATAAGTATGATGATGTATGTATGATGATTATAGATATTATAACCTTTTTATTTTTAACAAAACTAGGATTCATTTAGTTCTCCTGACTTTCACACGTATCTTAGACTGATTGACATGTAATGTGAAGATGCTTGGTTGGACAATGAAGCTACCCTACTCTTATGAAGATTGTCATTTTCATTTTCATTTATTTTATAAACTAGATCTATTTTGTTTTGATTATGTAGTTAAAGATATGGAGTTGTAAGACTATTTCCGCTGCTATATATGGTTTTGTTATTCCGATTACAACTTATGCTACTGTGACTCTGTGAGGTCCTCATATATGATGCCTTTCAATTTTAGTCTATCTAAGAGCATTCATAGTGAGTTTTTTATTTTTATTCATATAATTACATTAAAAATATTTTCTCTTTTGTTTTCAATTAAGTAATACTTTTTATACATTTATCATTATTTTTTTCTCTCTCCTCAACTTACAACCACTTTAAAAATATTAAAAATTTTATAAGGATTGAATAGTGATTCTTCAAATATACCAATCCACAATAACATTTTCTCTCTATTTCATTTACAATGACTCAAAACCATTCCATATAATATACCAAACACACTCACATATTTTTAAGAATTCCAATATGAATGCTCTAAATTAGCTCATCTAGTTAAAACCCATTTACCCTATTTATATTTAATAACCTACATAAATAAAAACGACTCTACGGCCAAATCCTAATATCAAATTGCGCGGAAATATGCAGAAAGGATGAAAAATTATGAATTTATGAGTCAAGAATGAGAAGTACAAACCTAAATTCATTTAACTATGTAACTTAAGTCATTTTGTTACTTTAATTTTGTCTTGTTTAGTGATATAGCACTTGTCACCATCCTATTTAACTTTTCAAATTTATATGTGCTTATACTATTGAGTCCATTTATATTACTTGGCATATGGCACCTTAAACTTAACTAGACTATATAATGTTCACGTTGAAATCTTACGTAAATCTATCTTCTATCTATATTAATAATAGAAGATTTTTGTATGTCACTTGTTACAATTCTAAATCTTATAGATTTTATTTTTCTGCTTCTCTCACCTAATAAATAACGCATTAACTACAAATGATATTATTTAATTTTTTTCATATTAAAAATATTTTTTATTAAATTTAAAAAAAAGATCTTTCTACAAATACAATTTGTACATAAATAATTTTTTATAAAGTAAGAATTTTTTCAAAAAAAATATCAAACTTTTAAAAAACACAATATATTTTAATACATGTGACATATAAAAAATAAAATTCTAATGAAACAAAAATAATTAAATTTTAAAGTTATAATAAATAAATTATTAAAAGTGACACTTTTTTTAAAATGGTTTGTTTTGAAACAATTTGTTTAAAAACCAACTTTTAAAAAAAACCAAAAAAAAAGTTTAAAAATGATACATCCTTTTATCACTCGTTAAGTAATGTTAATCATATCTTATATCAAAATATCATTTTATAATTTATTAATATTTATTAATAACTATAATATTTTATTTATTTAAATTGTGTGATACATGATGTACTAACCTAATACTTAAATAAATGAGTGATTTTGATTTATTGCAGCAGCTCTTGCAACAATCATGGTTCTATTCTAACCTTCACACACATATTGATTACAGAAACTTGTATTGTTTTGGTTCAAAACTCAATAGTTCTTTACTCACAGGGGGCATATATACATGTGTTGGGTAGAGGGCAACGGCCACCCTAAAAAAGAATTTTAGTGTTATGTAGACGTGAAAATTCTCACCGGTCCCCCTATAATTTTGCAACCGTCCCCCACTACCCCTTAATATTTAAATCTTTTACTTTAAGTTTAAACCCAATATTAGACACATACCAAATAAGGTTTTATACTCAATATTTGACATAAGGCCAATTAAATTTTGAACCTAATTCTGGTCACTATGCCAACACTTCTGATCGTCACATTCTCAATCACCACTTTCGGCCATCATACTAAGGTAAGATTATTGAGTAATCGAGAGTATTAATGTTTTATAGTTGCTTTTGTTGTTTAGATGGTTATTTGATTAGTGATTAGAGAATATGGACTAGGATTTGAAAAATCACAAGCTGTAAATCTTTAATTATAGTGTATGATTTATGTACTTTGGAATAAAAACTTTGAATCTTTGATTATCACTCGACCTGATCCGACCCCAACCACACCAAAAAATTATTATATAACGATACCCAAACGACCTCTAAATATTTTCCGCCCCTATAAAAAAGTTTTCTTTGTTCGCCATTGTATACTTGATGCAAATACCTAATGCACCATATTCTCTCTTGAATAACAATCCTAAACTACATCCAATTTAAGAATTCAAATTTAGTTAATAAAAATTTTGAAATCCGACTGGAATATCAAAGAATTCAATGATGAAATAATGGCACTGAAATGTTAGGCAAATAGTGATGTCGGAGAAACTACAATGTTACGCAAAAGGTGACATTGGTAACGAAACAAAAATATATTTTAATTATTGAAATGTTATGATATTGGAGACAGTTGATTCACATCAGCTTATCTAATGCTCAGAGTTGCATATGCATAGTTGATATAGGAATTTGGCATAGTTGCATTGTATAGCCCCTACCTAAATTTATGCCACTTGTATCATTCACTTTCACTAAACAGTAAATACCAGTTCATGACACTATTGCCACCCTCATCATACTTTTGATTCACATTATATGAGCAATGTAAATTGTTTCTTTATACACTTACGAATACTTTAAACAACAACCACTAAACAAATAGAAACTAAATTAATAAGTTTTTAAAATGATGAAATGAACCAAATTTTATAAAAAAATCATAATATATGGACTGAAACATGTATAATTGTAGATCTCATATGAGTATTGAATAACAATCATAGCACTAAAAGGTGTATAATTTTTATTTCATTTGAATATTTATATATGTGTAGAGGACGACTCAATAAAGAGTGATTTTTATGTTCGAAGGGTATGAATATCCAAATGCAACCTGTGTATTTTTAGGGCAAAATATATGAATCTGTCAAATTATAGGTGATTTCAAATGTACTATTATAATGGATTGGATGTACAATATAATCACACAATTCGTTCATTCATCAGACCTAGACAGCCTAGACTTACCATTGTACGTTAGAAGCACTTTGTGAATTGGTTTAAGCATAACATTGTAATTTAACATCTAGACACACCATTGTAGCGATTTATACTCGCTATTACAATAATTAGTGCAAACGTTTAATAAAATATTATTTTATTGTAAGAAAAATAGTAAAAGTATATTTTAGTTAAAAATAACAAAACTCTTAATTCAATAGTATAACTTACAAATAATAAATTATATAAAAATTAATCTAGTTTACCTACATTAATGAACCTAGATTTGAATAAGAAAAAGTTAACAATGAAGACTAATTTCCTACATACATTCATCGCTTTCATCATATTCGTTACCATGCTCATTGTCTTCCTTTCATTTTATTTGTTCATTCATTCTTTCTTTCATTATCTTTACTTTTTTTGAATTTGTGTCATTACTATACCCATGTCAGTCATGGGGTAATAGTAAACAACATATTCTATAACCATAATCGTATAGATTACACAAGTGCAACACCCTATAACACATGGCATTGACAACACAAGTCAACTCCCCTTATGGGTATTAGTTTCTGGCATATAAATCATTGTTAGTTGAACATGCACATTTGCAGCTCCATTCCATTCTATGATCGTTGCTTGCAAGACTTTCCGTTCACAATTGCGGCCATATAAGTATTTCATTAGGTTTCACTATCATTCATTGTTCCATTATTTTTTATTTTGTTACATAATACTTTACATCATTTTATCATGCATTATATATCGTATACTCATGCATACATCATTTGTAGTAACCATTTAAGTAAGGTATACCCAAAGTCACTTCTTAGCAAGTCAATCTTAGGTAAACAACCAATCCAAGTCAACTACAGATCAACTATAAATTTTAGGTCAGGTCCCAAAAGAATCGAGAATATATGACATATCAATGGTTCCCCCTCGTTCACTATCTTTTTCATCTGCAAATTCTCTAGCCTAAATTCACCTACAAACCGCCCTTGTTCTTATATTCCTTCTCAACAAAGCTATCTCAAATGGCCAACCCTGACCACAGAAACCAACCCAATTTCTCTATGCACCTTCACAGGCAACATAATCAAGTTGCTCTGTTGGACTCTGAGAAATATCCAGGTTTCTCAGAAGTTTGTCACTTTGTTACTCTATCCAAGTACTTCACTTCCCTTACCATCGATCCTCCACTTTATGAGGATCAGCTATTGGAATTTTGGAGGACCTGCCAAGAGGTCACCATGAATGGGGAGAAGGTACTGTATGCCATAGTGCAGGGGAGGACGATATTCATCACTCCAGCCACTATAAACACTCATCTTCAGCTGGATGATGTAAAGATGTTTTGTCATTCCATAAATATGTTGTTAACCTGCCATTTGGACAGATGGGCTATGAAGGTGACTTCTTAGTCAGAACCTTCAAGAAAGAGAAGGTCTCCTCTTAATGAAAGTACCTCCTCCATGTGGTCATTCATAGCTCATCTAACAAACATGGAGGATGTGACCAGATACCTGAAGATCTTTCCTTTATAGTTCATAGGATGGTTCAAGGGGTCAAGTTTAGGTATTCACAATTTGCATATACTAATTTACTTGCAAACTTAGACTCCTTACAGTATTATATGTTCCCTAGAAATGTCCAGCACATTCTCAACTGTGAACTGGGCTCACAGTTGAAGGGAACATGTAATATTCTAAAATTAGGACAGATGAAGCCTGACATCTTCAAGACTATGAGGAAGCCAATTGTTGGCTTCTCAGGGGTAGAAACAACCTTTGTTCTAATATTGTTAGAGCTCATTGCTCAAGGTGGCAACCTAGCAGCACTAGCTAGTTTGAACCCACACCTTCTACTTCACAACAACCCACACAGCCACATATAACCATCACCTACCAAAGAAAATCCAAACCAACCCCTACATAATCTACTTAGCTTGTGCAGACCCCCGTATCACCACCGATGCAGGAGGAAGTGGACACTGGAGCTCCCACTTCTCTTGAGAAGCAAACCACTCCCATCTCACCAATGATCAGTGTTGAGGTTCCTCATGCTCAGCCTGATGAGCTCACACCCACAACTGCCTTAAGCCTTCACTTAGAGTCATAAAACTCTAGTGAACAACCTTTAGGGGACTATTACCATCCCTAGCCTCTTGATCTAAATCAACCCATTCCGAACCTAGAATTCTATAATGATGAAGATATGGGATTCAGTGAGTATCATGAGTCTCTCTTCTCCACCCCTGATCAAGGAGAGACGAGCACTCCTGCCTCTCCCATGTCTAGCCCACATCATCCACCTACTACTGAGGTGGATCTTCCTGAACCTATTCAGGAGGTCCATATGGAAGAGGCTCTCACTTTAGCAAGTGACTACATCATTAAGACCTCAACCATGACATCCTAGCCCATTGACAATTCACTTGAAGCTATCATGCTGCAGGGGAAATCCAGCAGCCAAGAACAAAGTGCTGGTGATGAGGAAGAAGACCTTGGTCCTATTCTCTCATCCCCCCATGATTCTTCTAATAAAGATGAGGGGAACATGAGACTAATGGTGCACAAGCTGACTCAAACCTGCACCTATTTAATCTCAAAGGTTAGTCACTTGGAATCTCGGGTGACTACCCTGCAAAGAAGGATCAATGATCAGCAACTTGAGATTTATGATCTTAAGGAAAAACTAGCTGGGAGACCTTTACGAAGGACTCAACCAGGAACAAAAGAACCTGTGGATGTTATAGACCTAACCCCTAGCTCACCTATGCAAGAGGGTGGTGCTACCAAAAAAGAGGAGAAAGTCCAAGCAATCACGAAATCTGGTAGTTTTTCACAGAGTATGGACTTTGAGGATTCACCACCCTCACTTGCAATAGTCCATACTCAGCAACCTTCTCAAGTCCATATTGATGTGGACTCACTCATAGAGTCTGTTTGAGAAGGGTATTCCTAGAGCTATGCCTACCCCATCTCATCATTCTGAGAGTCCAATTATGGGATGGAGGTATGACACTGATAGAAGAGCTCTGGTAATCTCTAGATCTCAAGGGCAACATGTGTGACACCCGACATTTTCCGGTCACTTTCCGATCAACATGAACATGGTTTTCCGATCATACATTCATGCATTTAATGTTTCTTACTTAAATGCGTCATTTAGTGCACAAACATTCACGAACTTTTTACGTAACGATAATTCGAAGAATTGCCGAATCGCACGTGCGTCTGTCCACGAACATTGGTGATTTGTCAAAATGGTTTTCAAACAATCATGATTAGTGTGAAATTATGTGTTTTATGATTATGTGATTAATTATGTAGTCTGGTTCTGAAAATTGTAAATTTTTTGGCATTTACGCGTTTTCGTGCATTTTCGGCTTTTAACGCCTAATTATTATAAAAATACCTGTGAGCATTTAGTGGTTTCGGTGTAGAAAAAGTTCAATCGCGTAGCGTTAAAATGATTTTTATAAAAGACGGGGCCTTTCTTGTAAAAAATATAAAACCCAACCCCCAACCCTAATAACAATATGGTCGTCCCCTTACCCTTTTCCATCAGTTTTTTCATAACAAATCACCCACACACATAAGCACACATTCTTTGATCTTGTTCTTTCATTTTGGTGGTAATTTTCATCGTTTCTTGCATCAAACGCGTATTAGGGATCATCATCTAAGCATCTCAAGTAAGTTTTATGTTAGATTTTATATTCTTTGATTATCATGATGAACATGAACCCTAGATATCCAAACAAGAATCAAAACTCAAAATTGATTGAAATTGATGATTGATTATGTGTTAGTATTCGATATAATGATGTTTGTACGGATTGGTTTTGTGAAATTGTGTTGTTTTGATCAAACCCGAGACTTACTTATTAAGGAAACTTTAATTTGGGGCTTTTGTAGAAATCATATGATTTTGTTGAATTGGATTGAATTTATGGTTCTAGGATGTTAGCCGATGCCAATGGATGAAAAGTCATGTTTTGAACTTTTTATTTTGGCTCGGTTTTCAAGTACTTTCCATTATAGAAAAATGTTTGGGTACGTTAGTTTGTACATGATGATTTATGCATGTTTGATGAGATGTGGCAATTGTTATATGATGTTTAGGCATAAGAATAGAATCGAATGTTGAAAAACGTATCGTATGAGCATGCTTGCTATTTATGGAAACGTTTATGACTTGATGTGATGAATGATGAATATGATATGTGTAGAATATGTTATGGTGATGTGATTGATATTGGAATTATCATAGGAGCATGTTAGGAGACTTTGGTTGAAATTTTTTAAACTTGTGTTCTTACGTTTTAATTTTGGAAACTTTAGGCATGATGAAGTTTCTAGGTTATGTTAACATATTGTGGATGATTATTGGATGTGTTACATGTATAATTGAGATGGTTGTTGTGGTATGATTCATAATCTTTAAACGGATTGCACATGTGTAACGATGTCATACTTTCTAAAAATAGAAACTTTTCAAAAAATAGATTTCCTCCATGAAACTTTATGTGAATCCTTATTTGAGATATTTGAGCATGAATAAACATGTTTTTACTTATTTGAGTCACCAACGGGTCGTCGGGTCAGTCCAGTCAACTTTGGTCAACAAAAGTCAACTTGGTTAAACTTGTCAAACATTTCTTGAACATGCTAATAGTTATGTTGTTTGGATACAACGGGGTTCATTTGACCATTATGCACACACACTCATGGACATACATTTGTTAGGTAACGATTAGCTTTTGGCTGTTACTCTTCATGTTTTTACTAGCATCTAAGGTGAGTCTTCACGACCTTATTTTTACTTACTTTCCTTCTTGGAGGAGAAGCATGAAAACTATTTCTATTTATCTAATTTTAGTATTATTGGTATACACCTGTTACTGTAGTGCAAACATTATCACGCAAGTCCTTACACACTCGAACCGTTGATAACGGGTTAGCGAGGAAATTTCGAGTAGTACTACTGGGTTTGACAAACCCCACCCGTGTTAGTTGCGCTAACACGACTGGAGGTCGAACGGGTGTTTGATTGACCTAGATATTTGCCATTGTTCTATGATAAGACATGGCAGAAGGCAAAACAACTCACAAACAGTCAGCTTCGGTTTGAAACGCTAAGTAACACGATATATAGGCTAGCTACCTATGGTATACCTTTGTTTACTTTTACCAAGCAACGCTTAAACATATTTACTGATTTAAACCTTTGAACTCACCAACCTTGTGTTGACAGACTTTAGCATGTCTTCTCAGGTTGTTGGCACACTTAAGGCTAGGGTTGCATATCTGAGGCTCATGCATCATCTTTATCATTTGAATACAAGTTCATTTACATTTACTACTTTTCCATTGGGCGCTTTGTTTTGCGCATTTACTACTTTTTCAAACGTTTACGCTTCCGCAATGATTACATTTAAAACTGTGTTTTACTCTGATTTATGGTCAAACGCTTATTTAAAACGCATATAGTGTTGTTTGATATGACTGTGTCTGAGATCCTAGTTTGTCACGCGCCTCACGGTAGAATCCCGCCGGTGGATTTTAAGGGTGTGACAGATTGGTATCAGAGCCACAGATTATAGAAAACTAGGATTGCATTTTCATCTAGACTCTAGCCTTAGACACACACTACCATTGCACATACTCTTATTTGTTTAATGTTTTTCAAGCATACATATCATTTCACGCACGCGTAACGATATTGGATGTCCACATCATCATCTACACCACCCATGTCACTAGCATCACCCCTAATCAATAAGGAGACTAAGGATCTTGCTCTCATACCTTCTTCATCCACACTAATAGCATCCTTATCGAAGCCGAATAAGCATCAGATGGAGCCTGCTGATAACTTCAAACAACTTGGAGTGTTGTTCAATATTTGAGTTAAGGGATATACACAACACTAGAAGTGTTTAGCTGATATGATTGCCAACTGAATCCAGGAGGAGCACGTACCCTTTCCCCTTACTACTGACATAACTTATTGTACTCCTGCATCATCACTTATACGTTATCAAACTGAGCAGTCATTTTTCGCCTTTGTGGCAAGGTTATATCAAAAGATTTGCAATGTACGTGAAGCACCCGGTGAAATCACCGAGATACCAGAGCATCAAACCACCGTTAGTGAATATGTGGAAACACTCAAGGAAGGCATGGTGGAGACTGGCCCAAAACACAATACTTTTGTTGAGGTATTCGAGGAAAACACGAACAAGCACAATTCAGTAGATGGCATAGTCGAAGGAGCATTGGATAAGATGAAAAAAAACCTCGAGGCTACACTGCATGATATGCAGTAGAGACTAGTATTATCAGAATTGAGAGTAGCTGGGCTAGAAGCCTAAGATGTAATTGCTACTTGCATTCTGAAGGAACCTAGTTATACCATACAATTCGCTGATGGTAAGCTAATTGAAGCAACTTACATTCTGAAGGGATGTACATTGGGATAATCCAGAAATAAGATGGGTATAGATCTTATGCATATTACGCTTAGTAGTTCGGTGTGGCTATCAACATGGATTAGTAGTCCAAGAACCAAGCTGAATTTATCAGTCGTGAAAGGTCATTCGCATACTACTTCGTGGTGGTGAAGTCTTATCTGTTTCGGTCGAGAAGAGTGTTGCAGTCTTAGACACCATATCTCGTGTGAAGGCCCAGAAGTACTTCCGCCAGGGTCATACTGTCATTTTAGCTACAATCACCAAGAAAACAACTAAGGACATAACCTTCGGAAGACACTACTATGAACCAGTGGACATAAGTATGGTCTCTTTGACACTCCGCTACAAACCTCTGATATACTGCATGGCGTTTTCTTAAAAGCCATGTAGTTGACCATACTTTATTCCACTGTTCACCTTTATCAGTTAGTACAGTTGCCAACTTTAGTTGGTGACAAAAGGTAAGTCATGGACATGTCATGACTATCATATCTTAGATAATACTTTATCTAAGATACCTTAACTAGTATATGCTTTAGTCGTAGGTTTCCAGCTGGTATCAAAGTATATCCGGCTGTAGGATCTAGTATATATAGTTTCTCATTGTAACTCATGTAATATGCGTGTATGAGTCTTGTAATACTTTGAGTTGAGAAGTAATATATACAAGTACTTTGAAAATTATTTCCCATTGTGTTCTTTGCTACTTAATATATTATTATTATGTCACACCCCGACCGACGGCGGAATCATCGAGGCGGACGAATGGGAGACGATTGCTCATAGCACATGGAACTAAATAAGTTGTAATAATATTAAATATCATTTATCATTGAACATTACAAGACAAATAAGTCCATACAATACAAGAATTTCAAACAAAGAAATAACATATTTAGTTAAACTAGGTCCAAGTCTTATATGAGCACAAGAAGATCTTCAAGCATCAACCTGAAACATGTTAAAAATAAAAGGTCAACTATAAAGTTGGTGAGTTCCCATGGTTTAAACACACGCATATATGTATATATATAAAAAGGTTACAAGTAGCAATTCATATCCATGGTTACAAGTTAGCAAGCTTATAGAACACATACAGTTACAACCAAACCTAGACTTGATTACAAGTATATAAGATTGGCTAAGTGTATTTAGTTCCCATGATGAACAAGTACATGTCATCAGGAGTCGGCAATACATCGACTTTAGCACCAAATAGGCTTGTCAGGCCCAAAGATCTAAGTTGTCGCCAGGCTAGCAATAGTTAATAATTGTAAACAAAATATGTATCTCATATAAGACTTACAAAAACACAAATAACCATGACAAAAAGGTAAAGATGAATTTCATGTGCATTTACAAATATCAAGATGTTTACAAGTGTAAGTTGATAAGTTAGCATGTTTCACCCCAAAAGGTGTGAAATAAAGTAAAAGGGGCATGGAGAACTCACATGGGAAACTCACAATAATAGTGATGGTTGTAGAGTACATAAGAAATCTTGGATGTTCAAGAGTCAAATGTGATGTCCTAAATGATAAAAAGAAACAATAACTTGAGTTTGGAATACATTACAAGAAGTTATGACGCTTAGGAATGCCAATAAGCGAAAGGTAGATTGAAAAAGGATTATTGCATCAATTTTAGATTCTGGACAGAATGTTTGGTATGTGTTTGAACAGGTTTTAAAAATAGCAAACGGTTTCATAAAATTATAAAAATTTATACTTGACTAGTTCAAAGTCTCCCGGACAATTTTCATTCAGAAACATTTTTATGAAAACATCTTTAGATAGGTCAAACAAGCATCACAAGACAGAAGGTGCTGAAATGCGCACTTATCTTGTGAAGGCTATTGTTGAGTTTTCCGATTGAGTTTGAAGACGTATAAACTATCGTTGAAAAGGT
Source organism: Flaveria ramosissima (assembly GCA_025215565.1). Taxonomy (NCBI): domain Eukaryota; kingdom Viridiplantae; phylum Streptophyta; class Magnoliopsida; order Asterales; family Asteraceae; genus Flaveria; species Flaveria ramosissima. Next base: position 57,473,392 of record CM046035.1, on the reverse strand, counting down.
AATTCAATGAACTTAACATTGGAGTCTGATTTTACCCAAATTTAGTTTGTTATGATCAAGTTATGGTCGGTTGAAGTAAGACTATATTCTGCCAGAATTGTAGTAAGGCACTTATGTGCACTTTTAAAATTGTTAATACATGAAATAGGTTAGAACAATTTCTTATGTCAATATATGGTATATTAGTCTTCATTTGAGTTATAAAAATATTCTAAGTCTTTGGCATAGCCATCATTTAGAAAAATAATCTTGTGGAATAACCGAATGCGGCGGTATAGCCGTCCATATGCAAACGGGATTCTTTGTTTATGTTAGTGTGTTGTTAGCTTGATTTAGGAATGTTAGTGATTGTTATAAGATTAGTGAATGTTAGAAGGTTAATGATCAAATGATAATGATTAAAATTAAAAGAGATTTAGTAGAAGAAAGAATAAAAGTAAGAACATAAAGTTATGAGATTAGTTGGATGTTGGGATGATTAAACAATATAGAAATGTATAATATAAAAGCAATATAAGATTACCCTAGTATTAGAAGATTCTTGAAACTATTTGTAAAAGAAAATTCTTGAAATTGATTATAACCAAAGGATGATGAAAGGTTTGTGTGAGAGATTTTTAGAGAATGAGCAAATGAAAAGTGAGGCCTAAGCCTTGCTTTTATACTTGAGGTTAGGAGGAGGTTATGAATGGTGTTAATGGTGATTTATAAGTCTTTTAAAAGGGGGTTATGACTGAAATTTGAAATTAATATAAAATTAAATAATTTAAATAAATAAAAGAATAATTATAATTTAAAATTTAAATTCTTGAAGACTCTAATTTTAACAACTTTTTTATAAAATATTTATAGACTTTATAAAACCAATTTGAATAATCATCAAATTATTTATTTGTTATTCTTTATAACTTTTATAAAATTTCTAAACTTTATAATTTGATTATTTATTTTCAGTATTTAAAAATTCATAATTACTAATAAAACTTTATAAGTTTATTAAAATTCTTCTTATAACTTTATAAGTATTGATAAGTCTTTTCCATTTAGTTATTTGTTGTAAAATAATTATTCACATTATTTAGATGACTAAAAAATGTATAATTCACAATATAAATTGCAAATTTAATGTATTCGGTCCATTAAAATTATTACTATAATTTTTATAATAGAACTTAAAGATTGGGTTTTAACTTGGAAAAATGGCGGATGTTACAATTAACTCTTAAAAGAGACTCTACTTCATCTGATCTGAGTATGCTACAAGTGAGTATTGAGAGAAAAACTAAGTGTTTAAGTGACAAAAACCGATCCTGCAATTGGTATCAGAGCTTTTTAGGCTCTTGATTGTGAGATCTTACCATCTAAATCAACCTATTTTTCACTCCTCCTTACATCACACTCAAAATGGCCCTCAACAAGTCTGAAGTAGAGATGGGGACGATGACTAAAGCACCTATCATCACCCCTGAAAACTTCAGATCATGAAGCAGACGCATGGAAGGCTTCATCAGGTATCAAGACAACAAGGTGTGGCAATCTATTGTCAATGGTCCGTACAAACCAAAGGTGGCAGCACCAGGTGGAAACGGTGCCATGATAGAGAAAGCCGTTGAAGACTATTCTGATGAGGACTGGAAGAAGCTGGACATTGACAACAATGCCATGACGGTTCTAATGACTGCAATACCCAACTCCATCATGGTGGGGTTTGGGCATTGCAAGTCAACCAAAGAATTGTTTGATGCATTTGCTTATATGTATTCTAGCTCCAATGACTCTAAGAAGGATTCCTTGAAGCAACAGTTCGAGAACTTTACTTATATTGCTGGAGAGACCCTCAGCCAGCAATACTTCAGGTACATGGATCTTATTTCCTCCCTTCAATATGTGGGAATTGCCCTTGAACTAAGAGATCTCACAAGAAAGTTCATGAGTGCACTCCCTAATGAGTGGACGTTCTACTATGTCTCTATCAAGAGGACAAAAAATTTGAACACCCTCACCATGACTGAACTTTATGGCATCCTTGATGGATACTGTTTAGAGATGGAGAGCAAGAAAGGCCATCAGACAAGCAGATCCTTGAGTCTTCCTGCTAGCAATGCTTTAATGGTTGCTGAAGGCTCAGCACCCCCCCTAACCTCAACAGTACCTGACATACACCCAGTAGCCATCTTGTTCCTCTGGGTCATACATTACATTCCCTGAGACTCTAAGGTCTCAACAGGCTCAACAAAGTTCCTTTCAGGATAGTTGTGCCTTTGTCTCAGGAAATGGGCACTCTAATGACTATCAGTACTGCTTTGATGATCCAGAGTGTTTTAGCCCAGATGATGTGGAATATGTGGACATAGTCCAACAAATGGTTCTATTAACCTATAGAGCAAAGAAGTTCTTCAAGAGAACTAAAAGGCAATTTCCCTAGAACCCAACTAACAACAAATTTGGGTTTGACAAAACCAAGGCCAAATGTTACAACTATAACCAACTGGTCACCTTTCTAGGGAATGCAAGGCTCCCAAGTCAAATCCGGAAACCCCACAGGCCTCCCCACATCCCTCTACACCAAAGGCTACTGGAAAGTCAACTAGACAGCTGCTATGGCTTAAGAAGTTGACAGAAGCTTTATGGTACATGATGTGACTCCTGCTTAAGCACTCATGGCTGGAACAAATGACAATAAGGTACATGAACATCTCTGTAATCCAGCTTGTATTGCTAAGGTTAAGTTATATCAGGACTACAATATGGAGATTAAATCCGATATTGAGTCTTTAAATATTTTAAAATTTGATTTTAAAAGGGTTGAATCTGACTATCAAAGAAAAGTTAAGGAGTTAGAGAACACTGTGTCCTTATTAAAACATGAACACACAAACTATAAGACTCAAATGAAGGATTTAATGAAATTGTTCCACCATATTCTTATTAGTCTGTTAGACAACCAAGGTGTGGTACTGAAGCGCTAGAGGTTCCATGTGCTGACCCACCTTCTCATGAGTCAAAGAGTGATGCAATTATGGAGACTATCACAGGGAAGACCCAGGTATTTTTACCCATTCCTACCGGTGATGATCAACCTCTGACCACCAAAGCTAGAAGAAGCAGAGCTAAGGCAGCCAGAAAAACTACCAAGAAAGTGGCTGACACCAAGCTAAAAATAGACCCAAAGCAAATGGGTGTATTCATCTCAGCTGGATTCCAGGTGGTAGAAAATCTGATTCAGGAAAGGGGTGTAGTACCGGCACTCCTATCGTTCCAAAGGATCAGAAGTTAAAGGGAAAGATTGCTGATGAAGAGAAGAAGAACAAGAAACAACAATCCTCAAGTTCCCAGAAGATTAACATTGCATGCATAATGTATGGTCTGCAAAACCACATGACGAAATATTGTTACTACAATCCTGCTAGCACAAACTATGCAAACAATGTCAAAAGAGAAGGAGTCAGGAAAGGTTTCTCATTTGGACCCTATCAAATGGTTCAAGTGATGAAAAAGGGAAAGCTTGTTTCCGAAGCAAGGTTGCTTTCGGAAGAAAGTCCTTCTTCCGAAGGGAAAATGGCTTCGGAAGTTAAAGTTGTCAAGACTCAAAAGAACAAAAGAGTCCCCTTGAAACCATCCTAGAAGAAGACTACTTCGGAAGAAAAGGTGGTGAAGGTCTCCTCCGAAAAGAAAGAAGCTTCGGAAGAATGCCAAGCTTCAACAAGCTCATCCTTTATGATCAACCAATGGATGGAATGGAAGATCAAGGAAGATGTTGCAGCCCAAACCTCTTCTTCAAAGACATCCATTGAACCGCCATGCACAAACTTTGGTTCAATTATGTCATTATCATTGGAAGAACCCAAGACCAACAAGGCTTGGGTTTCCAATCAAAACTAATCATCTCATATTATGTGTAGGGACATCCATATGACAAGAATAACAATATATGGCTTGTGGATAGTGGATGCTCCAGGCACATACTGATCTCTCCTTTAACAATTCTACAATTTTGATGGAGGTCCTGTCCAGTTTGGAGGTGAGGCCGGAGGATATATTTCTGGCAGAGGGAGTATATCCAACGAAAAATTATAAGTTGACAAAGTTCATTGTGTCAAACAGCTTGAACACAACCTGTTAAGTGTTTCTTAGTTTTGTGATCAAAAGCATCAAATGCTCTTCACAGAACATCAGTGCATTATCCTCAAGCCCAGGATGACAATTCCTCAGGAATTGGTGCTTCTTAGATCTCCCAGGAAAGGGGATATGTACAAGCTTGATATGAACAATACTTCTCCAATGGGTGAAGTATCATGCTTTCTTTCCAAAGCTGATGGTGATGAGTCAACACTATGGCATAAACGAATGTGTTATGTGAATTTTAAAACAGCGAATAAATTGGCTAAAAATAACTTGGTACATGGTTTGCTTAAAAAGGAATTCTTCTGCAAAGATAACTGTGTTGCATGCTTGAAAGGGTAGCAACACAAGGCATCTCATAAATCCAAAATTGTTAACTCTATCACCAGTCCATTACACTTATTGCACATGGATCTATTTAGTCCCACAAGTATAATGAGCATTGGAAGGAAATCATATTGCCTTGTGATTGTTGATGATTTTACAAGATTTACATAAGTATTCTTTTTAAGAACTAAAGATGAAACTGCTGAAAAATTAAAATCTTTTATTCTTAAAATAGAAAATCAAATGGATCACAAGATTAAAATAATTAGAAGTGATCAAGGGACTGAGTTTAAGAACCAAGTTCTTGACTCATTCTGTAACTCAAAAGGGATTGCCAGACAATATAGTGCTCCTAGAACTCCTCAACAAAATGGTGTTGCTGAGAGGAGGAACATGATACTTATTGAGGATGCTCGGACCATGTTAGCTGATTCAAAGTTGCCTTTAACATTCATGGCAGAGGCAGTCAGCACTGCATGCTATGTGCAGAACAGGGTTCTTGTAGTTAAGCCACATGGAAAAACCCTTTATGAGCTATGGAACAAGTGGCCACCGTTCATTGGCTTTCTAAGGTCCTTTGACAGCAGGTGTACCATACTTAACACAAAAGACAATTTGGAAAAATTTGCTGAAAAGTCGGATGATGCTATCTTTGTTGGATATTCCTCTAACTCTAAAGCTTATAGAGTTTATAACATCAAAAATCAACAATTTGAGGAATCTTTCGACATTGTAGTCAATAAGCACACTCCTTGTGTTAGGGGGAATGGCCCTGATCATATCTTTGATTTAGAATTGTTTCCAAACTATTCTAAACCGTCTTGTGAGAATGTTTCAGCTGGAATAGGTGCTCAAAGTGATTTTAATGAAGACCAACTGTTTGAGCTACCCAGGCCTATTCCAAGTTCTCCAAGAGCTGCAACAAATCAAGCTCCTACTATTGGCAGATCTGACAGTATGACTATCTTAAGGGATAGTGGAGCTTTAACTAATGATTCACCTGTTGACCCTCAAACCTCATCAGGTGACACTGCACAACACCAAGCTGATGGAAGTAGCATCTTGAAGGAACAAGCAACTGTTAATGTTGCTTCACAGCCAATAAATGATGATGATGTTTCTCATTCATTCAATTAGTCCTCATTGAATGAGTTTGAAACAGCAGCTGGACCAAGTGTTCAAGCTCCTAAGCAAAATATGTCCAATCTGGATCTATCTTTGCAATTGGAGGTAATTCCTAGACTTAGGATTCACAACTCTCATCCAGCTGAGAACATCATATGGGAAGTCTCTAAAGGTGGGAGAACAAGAGGACAAACTCACAATGGGAATGTCTGCTTGTACTCATGCTTTTTATCCCAGATGGAACCCAAGAAGGTAGAAGATGCCTTGAAAGTTAGTAGTTGGGTTGAATCAATGCAAGAGGAGCTGCTTCAATTCAAGAGACAAAAGGTTTGGAACCTATGTCCGCTACCATCTGGTCAAGTACCATAGGCACAAAATGGGTTTTCAGAAACAAGAGAGATGATAAAGGCTTGATCATCAAGAATAAGGCAAGACTGGTGGTTCAAGGTGTAACATCTCGTATTTCCGTTAATTAAAAGTTAATTTTGTTAATTCTTATATGGTTTATTTATGCAATCTATGAAACTTGGTGGGCTGTTATTGAATGATTTCTTGTTTAAGTTTCTAATCTAAGTAAATGATAATAATGATAGCAATTATAATAATAACAATAATAATAATAATATTGATAATAATAATACCAATAATAATAATAATGATAATAATAATATTAATAATAAAAAATAATAATGATATTATTAATAATCATGAGAATTTATTTACTAGAACTTAAAACAACTAAACTAAGGGGGGGGTTAAGTTGTTATTCTTAAAACTTTAAATTAAAGTTTCTGCATAAAATATAAAAATTTCAAATTTGAGGGGCCAATTGTGTAATTGTTTGTAAACCCAAACCATTTTCCCCCTTTCTTCCCGTCGACTGCCAATCCCCCTTCCGGCCAAACTCCGGTGGCCTTCCGGCCACCCTAAAACCCCCAAATCGACGGCTTTTCACGATCTAAAACCATCACCAAACCGACCTGGACACATTTCGAGCTTGATTACACCATTAAATCAAAATTAAAGCGACGGTTACCACCTATTCGAGTGAATAACCGAAGCTCTTTTATCATTGAGCCGTTGTGACATTAAAGATTAATAAAAATCTAATTAACTAAATCTAATCGAACGTTTATCTAACTCTAATCGAGTTCAATCACCAATTTCATCTGTAATCAACACCAACATCCCCTCCAATCCCATTCATTTCTGCAACCTGCAACATAATCGAATACCACCCTCCAGAGTTCAAAAATCGAAATTGGCAGAGGGCTTCTAGTCCAATTAATCATTCGAAGCTACCTGCAAGGTTAATTTGATTTCCATTGAGGGTTGCTCATCCATTGGGTATTCACGGCCGCAACTTGTTCTTCGTGAGGAGCTTCATCAATCCGAACATATTACGGGTAATTAATCACACACAAATACTCGATTTTAGGCTAGGAACGAAAGCCCTAACCGTAATTTGATTAACAACATCGATTGATGGTTCAATTTCAAATCAAACGAAACTAGGGTTCATATGGGATTGGGGATGTTTGTTTAAGTTGGTATTTAAGGAATGAAACCTGTGTTTTCACAGGCATAGGCTACCCAGCCTAATGGTTCTGCACTCACATGTAAAACTTAAGGTCATGGGTTCGAACCCCATGACCTGCATTTTTTTAAAAAAAGGCTTTTTCAGCCTTATTTTAAGTATGAAAAATCTTTAATAAATATAAAATGATTTTTACAAACCTCGGATATTTTTATAATCATCTAAATTATTTTCTGTAAATTTATTATTATAAATACTTTAACAATTTTTCTTTTCTATTTTAAATATTATCAAACATATATTAATACTTAGTCTATTTTTATAAAAAAAATAGAATTTGAATAATAGTTTAAATTACTTATTCATTATTTAGTCACTATATATTTTATAATGATGAATTAATCATGATAATTATAGGACTAAAAACGTTTATATATATTTTGTAATCAAATTTCACAAATTATTATAAAGGATTTAATTTCTTTAAAAATTTTATAAATAGTGTTTTACTAAAGAGTCCACAAATCTTATTTATTTTTAAATCCCCAAATTCTAATACCCTAGTTCACGTTAACTCGTTAATCATATATTAACCTAAATCTTGTAATATTTATATATTTAGGTGCCTTGTGACGTGTTATCTTGGAACGGCATATATTATTTTTATTGATCCTCATTATATACTTGTTTGACATGTGAGTTTTCCTTGTCCCCTTTTTATAATTTCACACTTATTTGGGGTGAAACATGATGCTTATATTACTTACACGTTTAAACATTTGAGACTTGTAATGCACATGCAATTCTACTTATTATTTGGTCATGGTTATTTGTGTATTGTAAGTGTTTATATGAGATACATAGTTTGTTTACAATCATTAACTATTGCTAGCCTGGCGACGTCTTAGATCTTTGGGCCTGACAAGCCTATTTGGTGCTAAAGTCAAGGTATTGCCGACTCCTAGGGGCCGTACGCTTGTGCACTAGGGAACCAAATACCCTTAGCCAATCTTTTATACTTGTAATCAAGTCGAGGTTTGGTTGTAACGATATGTGTTCTATAACCTTACTAGCTTATAACCCATGACATGAATTGCTACTTGTAATCTTATTATGTATGAAAACTTGGAAACTCACCAACTATTTTAGTTGACTCTTTATTTTCATCATGTTTCAGGAAATCCCCAAGTTTAAAGTGGACATTTGAAGCTTGCAATAAAATTAGGACTTGGACCTAGTTAAATAAACAAAACGTTATGTTATGTTTGAGATATGTTGAACTTATTTCTTTTTGGTGACTTATGAATGTATTTTATTTAAATAATTATGATAATAATATTTGCAATTTAAATATAGCGTTATGTGGCTGTGAACAATCTTAACCCTCACATCTCGACGTTTCCGCCGTCAAGGTTGGGGTGTGACAGATTGGTATCAGAGCCCATAACTATAGGGATTTAGGTTATTAGAAATGGTGACCTAGACTATAGCTTATGCATGAACCTCTTAGAAAAATATTTATATTCTTGGAAATATATATATTGTTACATGCTACATAATGCTATACCTTACTTATGTGCAACTTGATGCCTTAGCATAGGTTTGCCTTGCAATTGTTTAAACTTAGTTACTTGTCTCCCTAAACTTACCTTTGACACTTTGACTCTCCCCGAAAAATGAAACTTCTTAATCTTATTCTCGTCGACACGTGGAATTGTATACTTATGCTTATGACTTGAATCCTTAGACTTATGTCTAATCCATGTAAAATCTCATCAAGGTTTTGATTTCATAAACCTAAGATATTTGTGTGACACATAGACACCTGTATTCTGGATTTCCTGGCAAAAGGCCCTCGGGCTAAGGCAAGCATATCGCATAAATCCTACGGGACTAGTTATGCTTACCTGGGGATTTCTGGGATGAGTGATAAACTATGGTCAACATACACAAATTTCTAAGGCGAGTGGGTCAACTTACCTTGACGTGTCAACGTTTCCAAATGGTAATGCGTTACCAAATGGAACCATTCCATGTGCCTTACAACTTTTGCCTTATCCTTGTTGATCTATGATCCTTGTTATTCCAATTCTCATATCTAACTCATTTTATATATTCCAGCATGTCTCGTCATCATGGAAAGCGTGGAAGTTCCGATCGTAAACTAGCCGCCATGATTGCTCGTCAAATGGCTGCTGTCATCCCGACCATGGTTGCTGAACTTAATAGCACCTTACTGACCAATGGTAGCAACAATGGAAATGGTCATGGAGAGAATAGCAACAACCAAAACGGGAACAACCAACACGGGAACAATCAAACTTGCACCTTCAAACACTTTAGTTCTTGCAAGCCCACTAGTTTTAGTGGCAAGGAAGGAGCCACTGGTCTTCTTGAGTGGTTCGAAAGCATGGAGAATACCTTTATCAATTGTGAGTGTCCCGAGACGCTCAAGGTTCGTTATGCCACTAGTGTGCTCCAACAAAGGGCACTTACCTGGTGGAATAGCGAGAAGAGAAACCGTGGACCTGAAGCTGTGCAAGCACTTACCTGGGAGGAGTTCAAGAACATCGCCATCGCGAAGTTCTGCCCACGAAGTGAGTTGCAAAAGTTGGAGGAAGAGTTTTGGAACTTGAAGCAAAATGATGGTGATCATTTGGCCTACTCAACTAGGCATCATGAGTTGAGTTTACTGCTGCCTCACATGGTCGACACTGTCCCCCGCAACATCGAGAAGTTCATTAAGGGTGTACCACCCCAAATTCAAGATGCTGTGGTGGGTAGCCGACCCACAACTTTGGAAGAAGCCATTACTATCACCGCTCAACTCACCGAGAACCATATACGAGCGGGCACCATGTCTGTGAAAGGTGCAAAGAAGGTAGAGAAGACGGCTACCGAGGCTGTTAAGGAGACCAAAGCTGAACCGTCTTACAACAACAACAACAACAACAAGAAGCGCAAGTTCACACCGGCGCGCAACTATGCTGTGGCTGCACCTAAACAACCCCAAAGACAACTTGTACCTGCGGCTGCACCTGTGGCACAAGTGCCTGGGGCTAGGGCTTATGCTGGTCCTCAGCCTATGTGCAACATTTGTAGGTACCATCACCCGGGAAATCAACCATGCCGTATCTGTACTTTATGCGGTAAATATGGTCACTTGGTGGCGACTTGTCACCGTGCACCTAACAACAACGCCGCCGTGGTCACAAATCGTGTTTGCTACAACTGTGGGGAACCTGGTCATTTCCGCCCACAATGCCCCCGTCTTGTGGGTAATGTTCCACAAGCCCGAGGACGTGCTTTCAACATCAACGCAAATCAAGCACAAGCAAACAATGATGTGGTGAATGGTATGTTCACTTACCTTTAACTTTTGTGACCTAATTCTTTTCATGTGTTACCTATGTCGTTAAATACCTTTAAAATTGAACAGGTATGTTCCTTATTAATAAAACTTATGCCTATGTCCTATTTGATTCTGGAGCCGATAAGAGTTTTGTTTCGTTAGAGTTTGAACCCATACTTGCTAAGCCACATACGAAACTAGGAAGACCTCTTACCGTTGAAGTTGCCGATGGAGAACCGATCACCGTTGATGTCGTTATTCGTGATTGCATCTTAAGTCTTGACACGCATGATTTTCTTATCGATCTTATCCCTATGAAACTTGGAAGCTTCGACGTCATCATTGGTATGGATTGGTTAGCCAAACACCATGCCGAGATCATTTGTTTCGAGAAGTGCATTCGTATACCGTTACCCTCTGGAGATACTTTGAAAGTGTTCGGTGAGAAATCTTCCAAAGGGCTTAAACTCATGTCTTGCACTCAAGCCCGAAAGTGCTTAAGCAAGAAGTATATGGCCTTCTTGGCTTACGTGGTCAACACGAAGTCAAAGGGAAAGAACTTAAGGATGTCCCTATTGTACGAGACTTTCCTGAAGTATTTCCCGATGACCTTAGTGGTTTACCTCCCGTGCGTGAAGTCGAGTTTAAAATTGACTTGATACCGGGAGCAAACCCCGTGGCTAAGTCACCATATCGACTTGCACCATCGGAAATGCAAGAACTCTCTAGTCAACTTCAAGAGTTATCCGAGAAGGGCTTCATCCGTCCTAGTTCTTCGCCTTGGGGTGCACCTGTTCTGTTCGTGAAGAAGAAAGATGGAACGTTTCGTATGTGCATCGATTATCGTGAGCTTAACAAGCTTACCATCAAGAACCGTTATCCTCTTCCTCGTATTGATGATTTGTTTGACCAACTTCAAGGAGCTGCTATCTTCTCGAAGATCGATTTACGTTCTGGCTATCATCAATTGCGAGTCCATGATGATGATATCCCAAAGACCGCGTTCCGTACTCGTTATGGACACTATGAGTTTATGGTGATGCCTTTTGGTTTAACCAATGCTCCTGCTGTCTTCATGGATCTCATGAACCGAGTATGCAAGCCTTATCTAGACAAGTTTGTGATCGTCTTCATTGATGACATACTTATCTATTCCAAGTCCAACACCGATCATGAACTACATTTGAGATTGGTTCTTGAGTTGTTGAAGAAAGAGCAATTGTACGCGAAGTTCTCGAAGTGTGATTTCTGGCTCGAGGAAGTTCAATTTCTAGGACACGTGGTGAATAGCCAAGGAATTCACGTTGATCCTGCAAAGGTGGAAGCTGTGAAGAATTGGTGTGTTCCTACAACTCCTACCGAAGTTCGTTCTTTTCTTGGTCTTGCTGGTTATTATCGGCGATTCATTGCCAACTTCTCGAGGATCGCGAAACCGCTCACTACTTTGACACAAAAGAATAAACCATTCGAGTGGGGTCCCGAGCAAGAAGAAGCTTTTGAAGCGTTAAAGCACAAGTTGTGCAATGCTCCTATCTTGACCCTACCCGATGGAAACGACGATTTCACCGTGTATTGTGATGCATCTAAACAAGGCCTTGGTTGTGTTCTCATGCAACGAGGGAAGGTCATAGCTTATGCATCGAGACAATTGAAGGTTCACGAGGTGAATTATACAACACACGATCTCGAGCTTGGTGCTGTTGTCTTTGCTTTGAAGATTTGGAGACACTACCTGTATGGTACGCAATGTATAGTCTACACCGATCACAAAAGCCTTCAACACGTTTTCAATCAAAAAGATCTCAATATGAGACAACGTCGTTGGGTGGAGTTGATTAGTGATTACGATTGTGACATTCGTTACCATCCTGGTAAAGCAAACGTTGTAGCCGATGCACTAAGCCGAAAGATTCACAACAAGATGATCTCATTCCAAGAAATTCGCGATCGACGTCAATGGTTTGATACTTTGGGTGAGTTCGATACTGAGATCCGACTTGATGTCAACGAGACCACCGTACTGCTACAAAACCTGAGAATAGATAGTGACATCGAGTCTAGTATTCTGGAGGCTCAACAAATGGTACAACGAGAAGGAAGAATGAAGGAGAATTGGAGCATAATCTTCTAACTCAATTGGAAACGAAACCCAATGGGTTGATGTACTTCGCAAATCGAATTTGGGTTCCAAATCGCGATAACCTCCGTACCTTCATCATGAACGAAGCTCATCAAACTCGTTATTCTATTCATCCTGGCTCCGATAAGATGTATATGGACCTACGTGGTCAATATTGGTGGCCTGGAATGAAGAAGGACATAGCGACTTATGTAGCTAAGTGCCTCACATGTACGAAGGTTAAAGCCGAACATCAACGTCCAAGTGGATTACTTGAGCAACCCGAGATTCCTATGTGGAAATGGGAACACATATCCATGGACTTCATAACAAAGCTACCCCGAACCTCTCGAGGACATGATAGCATATGGGTGATCGTTGACCGATTGACCAAGTCGGCGCATTTTATACCCATACGTGACACTTACAAAACATCAAAGTTAGCTCGTATATACGTTGATGAGATTGTAAGTCGTCATGGGGTACCTCTGCACATCATATCCGACCGAGATGCTCGTTTCACTTCACACTTTTGGTCGTCTATGCAAGAACTCTTGGGTACACAACTAGATCTAAGCACGGCTTACCATCCTCAAACTGATGGTCAAACCGAGCGAACGATCCAAACCTTGGAGGATTTGCTACGCCTTTGTGTTCTTGATTTTGGTGGCGATTGGGATACGCATCTACCGCTCGCGGAATTTTCGTATAACAATAGTTACCACTCGAGTATCAAGATGGCACCGTTCGAAGCACTTTATGGTCGAAAATGTCGTTCACCGATCTGTTGGACCGACATTGGTGAAAACTTCATCACTGGTCCTGAACTTATACAAGAGACGACCGATAAAGTTTCTATCATTCGCAAGAACCTTGAAGTGGCGAGAAGTCGTCAAAAGAGCTATGCTGACAAGCGACGTAAGCCATTGGAATTCCAAGTTGGGGAGATGGTTCTTCTTAAGGTTTCACCGTGGAAAGGTGTGGTTCGCTTTGGAAAGAAGGGCAAACTGGCTCCAAGATTTGTAGGACCTTTCAAAATCCTGAAAAGGATTGGGAAAGTGGCTTATAAACTGGAACTACCTTCCGACCTTAGTGGAGTTCATCCTGTGTTCCACGTCTCAAATTTGAGAAAGTGTTTGGCTGACGAAAGTCTGCATGTTCCGTTGGAAGACATCCAGATTGACGAGTCATTGCATTTTGTCGAGAAGCCTGTTGAGATCATGGATCGCATTATGAAGAAGACTAGAACCACAACAACCCCAATCGTCAAGGTTCGTTGGGAAAATAAACGTGGCGCCGAATTTACTTGGGAACGTGAGGAGCATATGAAGAAGAAATACCCGTTCTTATTTGTATAGTTTCATTTCTTTTAATTTCGGGACGAAATTCTTTTAAGTTGGGGAGACTGTAACATCTCGTATTTCCGTTAATTAAAAGTTAATTTTGTTAATTCTTATATGGTTTATTTATGCAATCTATGAAACTTGGTGGGCTGTTATTGAATGATTTCTTGTTTAAGTTTCTAATCTAAGTAAATGATAATAATGATAGCAATTATAATAATAACAATAATAATAATAATATTGATAATAATAATACCAATAATAATAATAATGATAATAATAATATTAATAATAAAAAATAATAATGATATTATTAATAATCATGAGAATTTATTTACTAGAACTTAAAACAACTAAACTAAGGGGGGGTTAAGTTGTTATTCTTAAAACTTTAAATTAAAGTTTCTGCATAAAATATAAAAATTTCAAATTTGAGGGGCCAATTGTGTAATTGTTTGTAAACCCAAACCATTTTCCCCCTTTCTTCCCGTCGACTGCCAATCCCCCTTCCGGCCAAACTCCGGTGGCCTTCCGGCCACCCTAAAACCCCCAAATCGACGGCTTTTCACGATCTAAAACCATCACCAAACCGACCTGGACACGTTTCGAGCTTGATTACACCATTAAATCAAAATTAAAGCGACGGTTACCACCTATTCGAGTGAATAACCGAAGCTCTTTTATCATTGAGCCATTGTGACATTAAAGATTAATAAAAATCTAATTAACTAAATCTAATCGAACGTTTATCTAACTCTAATCGAGTTCAATCACCAATTTCATCTGTAATCAACACCAACATCCCCTCCAATCCCATTCATTTCTGCAACCTGCAACATAATCGAATACCACCCTCCAGAGTTCAAAAATCGAAATTGGCAGAGGGCTTCTAGTCCAATTAATCATTCGAAGCTACCTGCAAGGTTAATTTGATTTCCATTGAGGGTTGCTCATCCATTGGGTATTCACGGCCGCAACTTGTTCTTCGTGAGGAGCTTCATCAATCCGAACATATTACGGGTAATTAATCACACACAAATACTCGATTTTAGGCTAGGAACGAAAGCCCTAACCGTAATTTGATTAACAACATCGATTGATGGTTCAATTTCAAATCAATCGAAACTAGGGTTCATATGGGATTGGGGATGTTTGTTTAAGTTGGTATTTAAGGAATGAAACCTGTGTTTTCACAGGCATAGGCTACCCAACCTAATGGTTCTGCACTCACATGTAAAACTTAAGGTCATGGGTTCGAACCCCATGACCTGTATTTTTTTAAAAAAGGCTTTTTCAGCCTTATTTTAAGTAGGAAAAATCTTTAATAAATATAAAATGATTTTTACAAACCTCGGATATTTTTATAATCATCTAAATTATTTTCTGTAAATTTATTATTATAAATACTTTAACAATTATTCTTTTCTATTTTAAATATTATCAAACATATATTAATACTTAGTCTATTTTTATAAAAAAATAGAATTTGAATAATAGTTTAAATTACTTATTCATTATTTAGTCACTATATATTTTATAATGATGAATTAATCATGATAATTATAGGACTAAAAACGTTTATATATATTTTGTAATCAAATTTCACAAATTATTATAAAGGATTTAATTTCTTTAAAAATTTTATAAATAGTGTTTTACTAAAGAGTCCACAAATCTTATTTATTTTTAAATCCCCAAATTCTAATACCCTAGTTCACGTTAACTCGTTAATCATATATTAACCTAAATCTTGTAATATTTATATATTTAGGTGCCTTGTGACGTGTTATCTTGGAACGGCATATATTATTTTTATTGATCCTCATTATATACTTGTTTGACATGTGAGTTTTCCTTGTCCCCTTTTTATAATTTCACACTTATTTGGGGTGAAACATGATGCTTATATTACTTACACGTTTAAACATTTGAGACTTGTAATGCACATGCAATTCTACTTATTATTTGGTCATGGTTATTTGTGTATTGTAAGTGTTTATATGAGATACATAGTTTGTTTACAATCATTAACTATTGCTAGCCTGGCGACGTCTTAGATCTTTGGGCCTGACAAGCCTATTTGGTGCTAAAGTCGAGGTATTGCCGACTCCTAGGGGCCGTACGCTTGTGCACTAGGGAACCAAATACACTTAGCCAATCTTTTATACTTGTAATCAAGTCGAGGTTTGGTTGTAACGATATGTGTTCTATAACCTTACTAGCTTATAGCCCATGACATGAATTGCTACTTGTAATCTTATTATGTATGAAAACTTGGAAACTCGCCAACTATTTTTAGTTGACTCTTTATTTTCATCATGTTTCAGGAAATCTCCAAGTTTAAAGTGGACATTTGAAGCTTGCAATAAAATTAGGACTTGGACCTAGTTAAATAAACAAAACGTTATGTTATGTTTGAGATATGTTGAACTTATTTCTTTTTGGTGACTTATGGATGTATTTTATTTAAATACTTATGATAATAATATTTGCAATTTAAATATAGCGTTATGTGGCTGTGAACAATCTTAACCCTCACAACTCGACGTTTCCGCCGTCAAGGTTGGGGTGTGACACAAGGATACACTCAAGAGGAGGGAATCGATTACACTGATGTCTTTGCACCAGTTGCAAGACTTGAGGCAGTTAGGATCTTCCTTGGTTATGCTGCATCCAAGAATTTTACTGTCTACCAGCTTGATTTCAAGTGTGCCTTTCTATATGGGGATATAGATAGGGAAGTTTATGTTTGCCAGCCTCCAAGATTTGAAGATCCACAGCACCCCAACTATGTGTGCAAATTGGATAAAGCTCTATATGGGCTGCACCAAGCACCTAGGCTGTGGTATGAGATGTTGTCTCAGTTTATCCTGAAGAATGGTTACACTAGAGGTACCATTGACAAGACCTTGTCTATAAGAAAGTCTGGAAAGGACATCTTGCTCGTTCAAGTCTATGTTGATGACATCATATTTGGTTCCTCAAATGACCAAATATGTAAAGACTTTGAGAGCATTATGAATAAGAAGTTTGAGATGAGTTCCATGGGAAAAATGGACTTTTTCCTTGGAATTCAGGTGAAGCAAAGGAAGGAAGAGTTTTTCATCAATCAATCTAAGTATGTCAATGCCATCTTAGAAAGATTTGATATGAAGGATTGTAAGCCGGCCAAAACACCTATACCCAGAAACCATAATCTATGTCCTAACTCTGAGGGGGAGGATACTGATCAACATCAGTATAGGGCAATTATTGGTTCTCTGATGTATCTCACAGCAATTAGACCTGATATCATGTTTGCAACTTGCATTTGTGCAAGATATCAGGCTGCTCCAAAGGTGTCTCACCTAGTTGCTGCCAAGAGAATCCTCCAATACCTCAAAGGAGCACCTAAATTATGTCTCTAGTATCCATGGAACAACAATTTCAATCTCTACGGCTACTCTGACAGTGACTATAGTGGTTGCAATATCAACAAGAAATCAACATCAGTTGGATGTTAATTTTTTGGTGGAAGGATCATCTCATGGCAATGCCAGAAGCAATCATGTGTTTCAATATCTACTGCTGAAGCTGAATACATTGCTGCTGCTAGTTGTTGTCAGCTGTTGTGGATTTAGAACCAGATGATAGAGTACGGATTAAACTTCATGAGTACTCCTATCCACATTGACAACAATAGTGCTATCTCCATTACTAAAAATCCAGTGAAGCACTCCAAGACTGTAAGGCCCCGTTCCCGGGACGCTTACAGCTGCCCAATCATCGCACATAAAACATATAATTACATTTAACTTAAATAAACACCGCAGCGGAAACATTCAAAATAACATTTCATTTCATTATAAAAGCTTTTGCAAAATAATACATCGTTATCACATTACAAAATACTTATTGCATTACATCAAAAAAGCATTATAAAAATAGATGCCATCCAAAATAAGCCAAGTAACCGCCTCATGCCATCCTCAGCAACATCTACCTGCCAACTGGAAATGCATAAAAATTCAGTGTTGCTGAGTGAGTTCTAGTTTTAAAATAAAACATACTTTATATTTCGTTTAAAACCGTTCTTTACAATCGTACGTGATCATACATCACACATACACATAGATAATATCATTATTATCTTCATAATTGTTCGTTTCGTACATTTCGTACTTATCGCACTTTTCGTACTTTTATTATCTTTTCACTTTTATCTAGGTCCTGTCATATGCGTAACCCCCCTCTTAAGTGCAAGGCCATATCATCTAGGGTTAAACGACAAGGACCCCATATCGCACATATCGCACGTATGGAGTAGTCACTAGGACAGACTCCCCTTGTGTGTGTGAACACTTATGGGTTAACCAAAATCGCACGCTGTATGACACACAGTAATTAGGAAATCGCACGTGTTGGAGAAGTCACCAAGACTAAACTCTTACTGTGTTTATGAACCCTTATGAGTTAGCCAAAATCGCACGCTGTAAATACACACACAGTTGAACTAACAACTCTTAATGAGTTGTGAACCTCCTTTCATTTGCTTGCAAGCCTTTCATACTTTTATTCGTTCATTAATGCATGCATTCATTATTTCGTTCCTCTTTTCATTACCTTCCACTTTACGTTATATCATACTTTATCATTTCTTTCATTAACATTCAACGCAAAGCCACGGGAAGATAAACATACATAAACAAGAACATCAACAAGATTATGCAAATCTTCATACATAATAGCATGCATACATAACATACATCACACCTACCATCATGCATAACATCATACATAACATCATCCTTATCATCTTATATCATTCATGCCCATCGCATCATCTTTGACCTCAAGAAGTCAACTTACATAGCTCCCGGGAACATCCCAAGTCAAAGCCTAATTTTACATTTTCCCCTAAAAGTCAGTAAATATTCTAAGTCCTTAGGCGCATGAGCACTATGCAGGCGCATGGCCATTCAGACGCATGAGGAACACTTAGGCGCATGAGCAACCTCCAGGCGCATCGGCACTATTTAGGTGCATGACCAACACTTAACCATTTCAGGGCAATTCTAGGCGCATGGGCACTATGCAGGCGCATGAGTGCCTAGGCGCATGGGCTTTCTAGGCGTCTGGACACTTAGCCAATTTCAGCCTAATTCTAGGCGCATGGCTACTATTTGGGCGCATGAGGTTTCGGGCGCATGGGAACACTTAGGCAGTTTTCCATACTAGGCGCATGAACCCTATTTGGGCGCATAGCCTATTTCACACTTAAACATCATAATTCAGTTCCAATCATTCTTAAACTTATTCTAAGCTTATGACATGCATTCTAAGCCTTAGAAACATATTCATAACAACATCAAACATAACCCAAAATCAAACCCCACCAGCATCATACACACATATATACATGCGGATACAAAACCCAACTTTTATAAAAAGTTCATACATGCATTTCCCGCCCCAAAATCAGTTAAAACAAGTAAAAAGGGGTTCTAGAACTCACCTTACCAGCTCTTTGGGTCTGACTTCCTTCAAAACCCGTTTGCTACAAGTTCAACACCTAAAACCCACCAAGAACACACAACCCGAGCACATGAACACACATATACATACAACCAAGGCTAAGGCCAGTTAAGAACATCTCAAACACACGAATTCTTACCTTGAATTCGAACTTCTGCTCTTACTCTTCAAATACTTGAGAGTTTCTGCTCTCTTTCTTTCTCTCTCTAAAAATATCCGAAGATATGTGTAAGAGAGGGTCATGGGCAGCCATGCCACCTTTATCACCAACTTTTGAATACTTTTGTCCTTTTTGACACTTTTTACCCTTCAACTTGGGTTAAATTGCATTTTATTCTCTTCCTTCACTTTTATTCCTTCTTTCATAACTAACTAAGAAAATAACTAGGTGTTACAAGTCCACCCCCTTTATATAGGTTTCGTCTCCGAAACCTGTTATTCCTCAAACAATCATGGGTATTGTTGTCTCATCTCTTCTTCAGTCTCCCACGTAGACTCAGATCCCTTCCTGTGCTTCCACTGTACACGCACAAGAGGAACTACTTTATTCCTTAACCTCTTCTCCTTACGATCAATGATCGCCACTGGTTGCTCCACATAATTGAGCCTCTCATCAACTTCAATATCTTCCAGTGGTACAACATATCCTTGTCAGCCAAACACTTTCCCAAATGAGACACATGAAACGTCGGATGAATTCCACTTAACTCACTGGGCAACTCCAACCTATAGGCCACCTCTCCTACTCGAGCAATGATTCGGAAAGGTCCTATGTACCTTGGGCTCAACTTGCCCCGCTTTCTAAACCGAATGATACCTTTCCAAGGTGAGACTTTCAACATAACTCTGTCACCCACCTGGAACTCAATCGGTCTACGTCTCTTATCGGCATACGACTTCTGCCTATCCTTGGCTGCCTTCATAAAGGCTTTGATCTTTTCGAGCTTCT
Organism: Flaveria ramosissima; assembly: GCA_025215565.1. Classification (NCBI taxonomy): domain Eukaryota; kingdom Viridiplantae; phylum Streptophyta; class Magnoliopsida; order Asterales; family Asteraceae; genus Flaveria; species Flaveria ramosissima. The sequence goes on along the minus strand of CM046035.1, from coordinate 57,453,004 downwards.
TAGTTGTAGCCTCAATTACCTCAATACTCCCCAACTCTTTCTGACCAATATCACCCCAACACACGGGCGTTCTGCATCTCCTACCGTATAGCATCTCATAAGGGGGCATACCAATGCTGGCATGATAACTATTGTTATATGAGAACTCAGCTAACGGTAAGTGGTCATCCCAACTTCCTCCAAAATCAATGACGCATGCACGAAGCATATCTTCTAGCGTCTGGATCGTCCTCTCCGACTGACCATCCGTCTGTGGATGATAAGCCGTGCTAATATGCAACCTCGTCCCCATAGCATCAAGAAATTTCTTTCAAAACTTAGATGTAAACCGGGTGTCACGATCAGACACAATAGACACCGGCACACCATGACGAGTCACAATCTCCTTAATGAACAGATCCGCCAATCTCTCGGATGAATATGTCTCGTGGATCGGTAGGAAGTGAGCGCTCTTCGTCAGACGATCAACTATCACCCATATAACATCATACCCTCGCGCGGTACGTGGTAGCTTTGTAATAAAGTCCATGGTTATATGCTCCCACTTCCACTCCGGTATATCCAACTGTTGGATCTTCTCGTATGGCTTCTGATGCTCGGCCGTCACTTGTAAACAAGTGAGGCACTTACTCATATACTCCTCCACGTCCTGTTTCATACCCGGCCACCAATAATCCTTCTTCATGTCTTGGTACATTTTCGTGGCACCGGGATGAATGGAGTATCGAGTCTTATGAGCTTCGTCCATAATCTTCCCATGTTGATCCCCATAACGAGGAATCCACATCCGTCCAAATCGGGTTTAACACCGAGTGTGTTTTCACCCAACTCCGCCACCAGACCTCTCATTCTTTCAGAGTTAAGATGATCTTGTTTCAATGCCTCATCTTGAAACTCCTTTACTTGCGTCATCACGTCAGAGGTCATAATCAACTGATAGGCTTTCACCCGAATCGGCTCGGGTCTCTCCTTTTGACTAAGGACATCTGCCACTACGTTGGCTTGCCCAGATGGTAATGGATCTCGCAATCATAATCCTTTATGAGCTCCAACCATCGCCTCTGCATGTTCAAATCCTTTTGCTCGAAGAAGTACTTCAAGCTCTTGTGGTCGGTAAAGATGGTGCACTTCGTCCTGTATAGGTAGTGCCTCCAAATCTTCAATGCAAAGACCACAGCTGCTAGCTCCAAGTCATGAGTAGGATAATTAACCTCATGAACTTTTAACTGTCGGGTTGCATAGGCTATAACCTTTCCTCTCTGCATCAACACACATCCCAACCCGAGTAGGAAGCATCTGAATAAACCACCAAATCTTCACTTCCATCGAGTAACGACAAAACAAGAGCTTTAGTCAACCTCGCCTTTAACTCCTCAAACGCCTTCTCTTGAGCTTGACCCCATACAAACTTTACATCCTTACGGGTCAACTTAGTCATAGGAGAAGCTATCTTGGAGAAGTCTTGGATGAATCTTCTGTAATATCCCGCCAAAACCAAGAAACTACGAATCTCAGATGGCGTCTTTGGAGACTTCCATAGCATCACCGCCTCCACTTTTACTGGGTCTACCATAATCCCTTCGCGATTCACCACGTGACCCAAGAACTGAACCTCACGTAGCCAGAATGCGTACTTGAAGAACTTAGCATACAACTTCTTCCTTCTCAACGTTTCCAACACCTCTCGAATGTGACCGACATGCTCCTTCTCGCTCTTCGAATAAATAAGGATATCATCAATAAACACGATCATTGATTTATCTAACATCGGCTGACACACCCGATTCATCAAGTCCGTAAAAGCAGCTGGCGCGTTGGTTAAACCAAAAGAAATAACGAGAAACTCGTAATGTCCATAACGCGTACGAAAAGCTGTTTTAGGAATATCTTGCTCCTTCACCTTTAGCTGATGGTAACCAGGTCGAAGGTTTATCCTTGAGAACCAACTGGCACCCTGGAGCTGATAAAAAAGATCATCAATTCTCGGTAATGGATACCGATTCTTCACCGTCAACTTGTTCAACTCACGGTAGTCAATGCACATCCTCATACTACCGTCCTTCTTCACGAATAAGACCGGAGCACCCCAAGGAGAGATACTCAGTCTAATGAACCCCTTATCAAGCAACTCCTGCAATTGCTCCATCAGTTCCTTCATCTCCGTAGGAGCCAACCGATACGGTGCCTTAGCAACAGGTTGGGCACCCGGTATCAAGTCAATTTGAAACTCGATCTCGCGGTCCGGTGGCACACCTGGTAAGTCTTCTGGAAACACATCCGGAAAGTCACACACAACCGGTACATCGGACAGTTGTGGTGTTGGCGTATCTACATCCTTTACGTAAGCCAAGTAGGCACTACATCCACGCCTCATGCACTTTCCCGCCACCACCATCGAAATCACTTTCAGAATCGTCATGACCCGATCACCGTAAACCATCACCGAACTCCCGTCGGGCGCTGTCAAACGGATCATCTTCTTACGACACACAATGTTCGCCTCGTAGTCCACCAACCAATCCATTCCTAGGACTACATCGAACCCGCCTAAGATCATCACGAACGGTCTAACAGGAAACTTGTGACCTTCTAGTTCTATGTCACAACCTTCTATCATCTTTGAAATCCTGGTAGACTTACCTATGGTAGTTTCTACATCAAAGGGCTTATCTACACTCCTACTACTAACAGGCAACTTAGCACAGAAGGCAGCAGAAAGAAAACTTTTACTAGCACCAGAATCAAGTAACACAGAAGCAAGAGTCTGGTTTACTAGAAACGTACCTGACACAACATCGAGGTCCGTCCTAGCCTCCTCCTGTGTCATAGTGAACGCTCTGGCACTCGCCCTCTGCCCTTCTCCTCCAGTCTTCTTCATTCCCGAACCTTCAGCCCTTGGCTTCTTACAGTCCCTGCTCATGTGGCCATTCTCTCCAAAGTTGTAACACCTTACGACCCCGCATTCCCTCGCCATATGGCCAGGCTTCCCGTACTTGAAGCAGATGTTCGATCCCCATTTTCATTCTCCCGAATGCTCCTTCCCGCATTTACCACATCTCTTCGAACCTGCACCAGATGTGACCACACGCCGGTCACCCATCTTTGCCACCTTATTGTTTGGAGCGGCTCCGCCACGTCCAAACTGTTTCCCATTCCAGTTTCGGTCACCGCCACTCTTCTTGTTGCCTTCAGCCACCACCAGCGTTTTTTCATCATACAGCCTCCCTGCCAAATCGACCGCCGACCTAAACGTGCTCGATCGGGTAATGATCATGTGCCTATGGACATCCACCGGCAAACCCTGAATATACCGCTTAATCTTTCGTGACATAGGCGTCACCTGATCCGGCACCAGCCGTGTCATCTCATTAAACTTGGTGGTATATTGCTGATCTGTCATGGTTCCCGCCTCCAGCTGCAGAAACTCTCTTTCAACCTTGTCCATCTCTCGGTGAGGACGAAACTCCTCAATCACTAGCTTCTTCAATTCCGGCCACCTCATTCTCCCGATAGCCCTGCTACCCTCGGCTTGGACAACATTGTCCCACCAACACAATGCCGAGTCCACGAATGAGTGAGTGGCAAACTTCACCTTCTGATCTTCCCGGCACTCGCTGATGTCGAGAACAACTTCCATCTCCCTCACCCACCGGTGAGCAGCAGCAGCAGTGCCATTACCGTCAAAAGTCGGGGGCTTGCATCTTTGAAATGCCCCATAGTTACAGCCTCGAGCTGCTTCGAGCACATCCTCCTCCTCCTCCTCGTCGTCATAGACAACCGTCTTAGTCTCGGGTTGCTCCCCCTCCCCCGTGGGCCTTCTCCTTTCCTTTCTCTCTCCTTCCCGTACAACTTTTATCACTTCAGTCATCACAGACGGTAAGATCGTCTACATGACCTGATGCACCTCCTCCACAACAGCCTCCTTCACTGAGGCTCTTAAGTTAGCACTCTCATCCCCAGCCTCCGGATGAGGGGTCTCGGGCTCTTCATGAACCACCTCTTCAGCTCTAGGCCTTCCTCTCGTGGCCCGTGGTCTCGCACCACGTCCACCACGACCTCCACCACGCGAAGCCTTTGATGATCTACCACCGGCCATCCTCTAAACACACTATAAGATTCAAACACTAACACGGTCATTCAAGGGAATAGCTCAGTTTATGTCAAGTATAGTAAGTCCCTAATTACAGTGGCCATTTGTGATTAGCCAGTTACTTTACTCTTCATACCCCAAGCATTTTCCTATCCTGACTACATCAGTATCTAAATCTACTAAAAGCACACAGATCAAATACATGCGCACATAATGTCGGTTAATCATTAGGAAAAATAGCTGAAGGCACGCAGCTACTTGGACTGGCATCCCTTCCTTTGTCCCACTTTCAGTTTAAGTTTAGGTTTATTTTAAGAATATTTACCCATTTCACTTAAACTTTGGCTCTGATACCAACTTGTAAGGCCCTGTTCCCGGGACGCTTACAGCTGGCCAATCATCACACATAAAACATATATTTACATTTAACTTAAATAAACACCGCAGCGGAAACATTTATAATAACATTTCATTTCATTATAAAAGCTTTTGCAAAATAATACATCGTTATCACATTACAAAATACTTGTTGCATTACATCACAAAAGCATTATAAAAATAGATGCATCCAAAATAATCCAAGTAGCCGCCTCGTGCCATCCTCAGCAACATCTACCTGCCAACTGGAAAATGCATAAAAAGTCAGCGTTGTTGAGTGAGTTCTAGTTTTAAAATAAAACATACTTTATCTTTCGTTTAAAACCGTTCTTTACAATCGTACGTGATCATACATCACACATACACATAGATAATATCATTATTATCTTCATCATCGTTCGTTTCGTACATTTCGTACTTATCGCACTTTTCGTACTTTTATTATCTTTTCACTTTTATCTAGGTCCTGTCATATGCTTAACCCCCTTCTAAAGCGCAAGGCCATATCATCTAGGGTCAAGCGAAAAGGACCCTAAATTGCACATATCGCACGTATGGAGTAGTCACTAGGACAAACTCCCCCTGTGTGTGTGAACTCTTATGGGTTAGCCAAAATCGCACGCTGTATGACACACAGTAATTAGAAAATCGCACGTGTTGGAGCAGTCACCAAGACTGAACTCTTACTGTGTGTATGAACCCTTATGAGTTAGCCAAAATCGCACGGTGTAAATACACACACAATTGAACTAACAACTCTCAATGAGCTGTGAACCTTCTTTCATTTGCTTGCAAGCTTTTCATACTTTCATTCGTTCATTAATGCATGCATTCGTTATTTCGTTCCTCTTTTCATTATCTTCCACTTTACGTTATATCATACTTTATCATTTATTTCATTAACATTCAATGCCAAGCCACGGGAAGATAAACATACATAAACAGGAACATCAACAAGATTATGCAGATTTTCATACATAACAGCATGCATACATAACATACATCACACCTACCATCATGCATAACATCATACATAACATCATCATCATCATCTTATATCATTCATGCCCATCACATCATCTTTGACCTCAAAAAGTCAACTTACATAGCCCCCGGGAACATCCCAAGTCAAAGCCTACTTTTACATTTTTCCCCTAAAAGTCAGCAAATATTCTAAGTCCTTAGGCGCATGAGCACTATGCAGGCGCATGGCCATTCAGACGCATGAGGAACACTTAGGCGCATGAGCAACCTTCAGGCGCATCAGCACTATTTAGGCGCATGACCAACACTTAACCATTTCAGGGCAATTCTAGGCGCATGAGCACTTTGCAGGCGCATGAGTACCTAGGCGCATGAGCTTTCTAGGTGTCTGGACACTTAGCCAATTTCAGCCTAATTCTAGGCGCATGGCTACTATTTCGGCGCATGAGGTTTCGGGCTCACGGGAACACTTAGGCAGTTTTCCATACTAGGCGCATGAACCCTATTTGGGCGCATAAGTAGCCTATTTCACACTTAAAGATCATAATTCAGTTCCCAATCATTCTCAAACTTATTCTAAGCTTATGACATGAATTCTAAGCCTTAGAAACATATTCATAACAACATCAAACATAAACATAACCCAAAATCAAACCCCACCCACATCATACACACATACATACATGCGGATACATAACCCAACTTTTATAAAAAGTTCATACATGCATTTCCCTCCCTAAAATCAGTTAAAACAAGTAAAAAGGGGTTCTAGAACTCACCTTACGAGCTCTTTGGGTAATGACTTCGTTCAAAACCCGTTTGCTACAAGTTTAACACCTAAAACCCACCAAGAACACACAACCCGAACACATGAATACACATATACATACAACCAAGGCTAAGGCCAGTTACGAACATCTTAAACACACGAATTCTTACCTTGAATTCGAACTTCTGCTCTTGCTCTTCAAAGACCCGAGAGTTTCTGCTCTCCTTCTTTCTCTCTCTAAAAATATCCGAAGATATGTGTGAAGAGAGGGTCATGGGCGGCCATGCCACCTTTATCACCAACTTTTGAAGACTTTTGTCCTTTTTGACACTTTTAACCCTTCAACTTGGGTTAAATTGCATTTTCTTCTCTTCCTTCACTTTTATTCCTTCCTTCATAACTAACTAAGAAAATAACCGGGTGTTACAAAGACAAAGCACATTGATATCAGGTATCATTTCATTAGAGATATTCATGAGAAAAATCTGATTAAACTAATCAAAGTTGACTCAAATAAACAATATGCTGACTTGTTCACCAAAGCTTTTGATGAACAAAGATTCAAGTATCTCATTACAGCTATTGGGATGATAAACATTGATTAGTTTGTCTTATTTGAAAACCTTTTAATGTGTAAAGTCTTGTGTCAAAGCAATCTAAGCCCTGTTACAAAAAGTCCTTCTCTGAAATCTCTCTAAATATAAATTCTTTCAAAGAGGAATTAACCCTCGGAAGATGTTTACATATCTTCCGAAGCGAAATTCCTCCCAGGATAATCTTCATCTCGGAAGTGTTTTTAGTCAGAAGAAGCACTTCATTCCATATCAGATCTACTTCTAAAGCTTATAAAATTTCTCCATTCGGAAAGCAATTTTTACTCTCGGAAGTAAGAACTTTACCTGTGGAAGTAAAAATGCCTTCAGAAATGCTTTATACTCGAAAGAAAGACTTTATTGTGTAAGGGAAATCTTTTGGGCCCCACTCTGTAAAAAGTAAAGATTTTGTTAATGATGTCAGATTATTTAAATGGACTAAACTTTACCGCCCCTGTCACATCATCCACCAAAACATCTTGTCTCCTTATCCAAACCCCTAAAACCGCCACTTCACCCATTTAAATAACCCCGACTAATCACTTTCATCTTTTTTACCAAATTTACTGCCCTAAAAGCTTCCTTCGTCTCCAATTTACCTAGATCCTCATCTCACTACAACTTTCTCAATGGCACTTAACTCTCAGCACAACCAAGTCGCACTTCTTGATTCTTCAAGGGATGCTGACTTCTCATATATCATTTTATTTCTTACTCAATCACTTTCATCTTTTTTACCAAATTTACTGCCCTAAAAGCTTCCTTCATCTCCAATTTACCTAGATCCTCATCTCACTGCAACTTTCTCAATGGCACTTAACTCTCAGCACAACCAAGTCGCACTTCTTGATTCTTCAAGGGATGCTGACTTCTCATATATCATTTTATTTCTTACTCAATCATCTTATTACACCGCTCTGACTGTTAAGCCTAGCGTTTACTCAAATCACATGGCTGAATTTTGGGCCAATAGTCAGATTGAAACCCTAGATGGGGTTCGGGTAATAAGGTCAAGCATTTGTGGCCAGGATTTGGTTATTTCCAAACAACTCATCAGGGATCATGTGGAGCTTCATGATGAGGGCGCTCCTACAGAGTTTCCCAAAACAGACTTGGACAACACCGATATCTAAATTGGATATGGTGGAGATGAAAAGCAGGTCTACAGTCTACAAGTGTAACTTCTCTTACAACTGGAAGTTCCTGTTGCATGTTGTTCTCCATTGCTTGTCAAACAAGTCTGGGGGATGGGATCGAATCCCATATGAATTAGGGTGCGTAGTTCATGGATTGGTGAAAAGCCTCCGTTTCAATTCCTCAAGGTTCGTGCTGACTAATCTTATGGGGAACCTCTAGCGGGACACATTCGTCATGTATCCCAGGTTCCTTCAGCCCATCATCAACTGTGAGTTGGACCTGAGTCAGCTTGTCTGTGCAGCTGCTCTGACTGTCCCTCAAATGAGGCCGACCATCTTCAAGATTTTGAAAGAGTGTCCACCAATTTCACTGGAAGACAAACTGCTCTTCTTCTAGGTATGATTGAGCCAATAGCTCCTGGTGACATCCATGTTAACCCCACAGGTGATGAACCCACACCAGCAACTACCCTCACATTGCCAAATCTACCTGATCACTCCATCACTATCACATACCAAAGACGCCCTAAACGAACCCTTGTTCAATCTACTCTGATTGAACAAGCTCCTCCTGTTCAATCCAAAAAGACTAGAGTGGAACAATGGGCTCCCACTCAGTCTGAAGTCTCACCATCCTTCACAATTTACCTCAATATGGGTATTGAGTCTCCTCAGTCTCAAAACCATGAGCTCGAAACCCAAGTTTTAGACCCTTAGGGTGAGTCTCTATACTCCCCTGAGCAGCCAAAAAGGGACAACCCTACCATAGACTCAATGCCAATAGACATTGACCAAGGTCCCGGGTCACTAGGCTTAACCTCTATATCCTTTACTGACCTATTGATTGGAACTGATGAGGAGATTATGTCTCTTCAAGGCAATGAAGTTGATCCGCAACATCCTCTCAAGGATCAATAGAGTCTAGAAAGACCTCTTATCTCTAGCCCCCATCAGCAAGCCTTAACTGAGGTGAGTCCCACTGATGTGGAGTGGACTCATGTAGATTCAGCTGCCACTACTAAAGGAGCCTCATTGGACCTTCAGAATAGTGGTAACATTACTGAGACTGAATCTACGGCAACCATGCCATTTGATGACTCCGAAAGAGACATCACTAGGCAAGGGAAACCAGGGTGCCAAGAAGCCACATCTGGTGGTGAGGATGAACATACTAGGTATGTTACCTCATCTCCCCATGATTCTTCAAAAGAAGATGAGGGAAGACTGCAACTCACCATTCAAGACCTGCTTTCTAAAGTCTCAAACCTTGAATCTAAGGTTAGGACTTTAAAGGATAGGTTTGCCACTCAACAACTTGAGATTGAAAATCTCAAGGGTAAACTAGCTGAGAAACAGATTGAGATGTCTGTTAGGCATGTACCAATTCAGGACTCATTGACCTCTTCCTATAGCTCATCAAGCTCTTTAGATGATGCTACCAAAAAGAGAGAGAGTGTTCAGGGACAAAGACAAGAGGAACCACAGAGTCAAGCTCTCACTTCCTTAAGTTCAAGATACCCCATTCAACCAGCTTCAGTTTTTCCTGAGCCTCCTCCAGTTGTAATTCAAGTGGACCAAAGGATGCTCCAAGATCTCAATAGTTTCTTCAACAAGCTCCTGATGGAATCTTTTATTGAACAACCAAGTCCTGACTTGTCTGTGATTTACTTTCGAGCTCAAAAGATTCAGAGCTTGAATGCACCTTCTACTACTGTCGAGGGAGTTGGTCAGGTCCAAGTGGAACCTGAGATTAATTTCGAACGGGAAACAAGGACTGATGGCCCAGCAACTGAGATAGTTGAAACAAAGAGTGCATTGTCACAGACTTCCGAAGCACATGTCAAAGCCTCGGAAGAACAACTTCAATCTTCCGAAGCTGAGATTGTAGTTGTGGAAGGACTAGTCTCTTTATCCGATGATCTAGAAGTCACAGATCCAATCCTAGAACTTGCATCTGAGGTTAATAGGGAGGATTTTCTCACTCAACCCCTAGCTCAAACATCATCATTGACTCCAGCTCCCATTACCACTACTCAACCTGAAACTTCCATCCAAGAACCCCTAAAGTCTAGCACTTCTGAAGCTGTCAAAGGAAAGAGGAAGATGACTGAGGAAGAGCTTCAGGAGGAAGCAAGGTTAGAGAAGCTCAAGAGAAAAGGTAGAATCACAACTGGGAAGTTGCTAGCTGCAAGTAGCAAAGCAGCTGCAGCCAACCAAGAGGCTATCAACAACAAAAGAAGAGTGGAAATCATTGACAGGCTTGTCGAATTAGGAGCTGTTAATGAAGATGTACTCCTGCTACCATTAGAAGAGTTAGTAGAGTTAGAAAAGGCAACTTTGCTGCAAACTCGGCAAAAGGAAGAAGCAGCAAGGTTGGCCTTGGAGAAAGAGAGAGAGAAGGAGAAAAGAGAAGCTGATCAGCAACTAAGGAGGAAAAGGATATCTTTCCTAACCTCTAGGGGATTCTCTCTAGAAGAACTATCTCCACATGACAATAATACAATCTTATGGCTCTTCAAAAAAGAGCAAGATCAAATGGAGAAAGAGAGAAAGAAAGCTGCTAAAGAGAAGCTGAGGTTAAAGAAGAAGAAGCAGGATTCGCTGCTGCCAGAAAGATAGGTGATAAAGCCTGGATGAAAGACTATCTCCGGGCTCATGGCTTTTCTAGCAGGCAGGTAGGTCCAATGTCTAAGAAGACTCTCCAGCGACATGTCAGTGACATAAAGGCTGACATTCGCTCGGGGAAGAGGAGGGAAATGTATAGAAGGGGACAGGGGATGATCTTCAAACCAACCATTCAACCTCAACCACAAACCCAACCACAACCTGAACCAATTCTTTTTCCATTCCCAGTTAAGACTGAACCAACCTTTGAGCCTTACACCCCTGAACCTATACCATCAACCTTACCTACTTCTTCACCTTAACCACCTAACCTACCCATTCTCCAACCCAAAACACTTACCAGAACCCAAACACCTACCCAAAAACCTCCCAAACCATCCCCTTAACCTTCTAAACATCTCGCCTTAGAGGAGTTCAAGGCGATCAAGACAAAGCTCATCAACTGTACAACCCTGAGCGACATCTCTTGTGAGGAGGAGTCTGTCAAACTGACCTATGTTGATGGATCCTCATGTTCCCTCACTAGAGATCAATTTCTTGATCTGCCCAGAGGAACATTGGACCAAACTGCAAAGCTCTTTGGCCTCAACTCAGATTCTCTGAATGAAGAAGAAAAGAAGCTAAGGAGAAGGCTGGTGACTCTACTAGATACAAAGAAAGAAGACAAGGTGCCAATTAACCCCTTGTGCCTAGAAAGAGGATTATCCGGTGGAGGTTTGAAGACTCTTCTCACAACTTTGTTGTTGATAGAGAGAGTGGAGAGCTAAACAGGCTAAATGCTTCATCTCTGCTACACTTAAGCAGATTTGATATTACTAAGTTAGCAGAGAAGCCACTCTCCAACCCCTCCAACTCTGAGGTAGCTGCTCATATCAGAAATCACCTGAGCAGTCTTCATCTGGCCGAGCTAACTGCTAGGACCAAGATTGAAGAAGAGTTGAAACTGAGAAAGGAGGAGGAAAGAAAAGGATCAGCAACCAAAGGCAAATCCTTTCTTCAAATGGTTGAGGGTCCTGAACTTGAATCTATAGTTAGATGGGAGTACGACTATAACTCCCGCCAACTAACGCTCTTCAGGGGGCACAGAAAAAGGTACATGTCATTCAGAGTGATACACCAGATCTCCTATCCACAAATGACTTGTACAAACTTCTCAGCACCGCTTCAGGGAAAAATAAGGAAACAGACAAGCATCTCCTGTCCCTGGTGCTGAAGGTTTTGAGAAGCAGAAATAAGTGAGGGTGCAACTAATAAAGGACTTCCGAAGCTAGGGGGAGTTTGTTGGTTCTAGAAAGGCTGGTGCAACCAAAATCAAATCGCTTAGACTATTTTTGGGTGCAACTAATAAAGGACTTCCGAAGCTAAGTATGGAACTTCCGAAAGAAATGGAGTTCTTCCGAAGACAAAGTGCAAGATCATCTTTCGAAGGAAAACTCCAACTTCTGAAGACAAAGTATTCACTTCCAAAGTTCAAGACTTAGAAGAAAATATAAGAAGTCAACTTCCGAAGTATATAGATATGATGAAGTCCTCAAGCATCGGAAGAGTAGCCTCTTCCGAAGTATAAGTGGCTTCGGAAGAACTTGTTCTTTCGAAGCCAACTAACCTTTGGAAGACACTACTATGAACCAGTGGACATAAGTATGGTCCCTCTGACATTCCGCTGCACACCTCTAATATACTGCATGGTGTTTTCTCAAAAGCCATGTAGTTGACCATCTTTATTCCACTGTTCACCTTTATCAGTTAGTACAGTTGCCAACTTTAGTTGATGACAAAAGGTAAGTCATGGACATGTCATGACTATCATATCTCAGATAATACTTTATCTAAGATAACTTAACTTTAGCATTGTAGTATATGCTTTAGTCGTAGGTTTCCAGCTGGTATCAAAGTATATCTATGTCACACCCCCGCTAAGAGCGGAAACACGGGGATGTAACGAGACGGGATCGTCATAACACTTGGTAGACAATAGAGATGCAATATAATAAATGATGATAAAGCGTCTCATGACGACACCCGACACAAAGGAGACTTGTGTCGTGTTTAGTCAATTTTCACGACAACATAGCTATAAGCATAAACATGTTAAATGATTCACATAGTCAAAGTAGTAATAACTGTAATGTAATTCCCACAACCCGGGAACAAGTATCAAAAGAATGAAGTTGTTTAAATCAGACTACAACAATGTTCCAAAATGAATGTTTGTCAAGTAAGTTTAGTCTCAAAAATGCATCCTAGGGTCTCCACTAAGGCAGCACACCTAGATCTTCAATTAGCATTGTCACCTGAAAAGATATGCTCAAAATGGTCAACAAAATTGTTGGTGAGCTCGCAGGTTTAAGTAGAAAATAGTAATTGATGCTGTATAGTAAATGTTGTGGAATACCGTGAATACAGTTATAAGTAAGCAAAATCACATGACAATGAGCTTTGCAACCAAACCTAATGACGTACACACAGAATCTTGTCGGAATATATTCACCCAAGGGCTCATTCCTGGCCACTGTTGGTACCAACTAGTATACCAACAAACAAGGATGGGGGTGTCAACCCAGTAGTACTACCAATACCTATCCGTCGGTTCCCACACTGGAATTAAATAGTTGCAAAGAAAGTATCACACATCAAACTCAAGCATGTATTAGATAAGTACTCACAAAACAGTAACACGTTGATTCCAAGTATGTAAATTGTATGTAAGTTGTACAACATAGAAAGTGGGTGAGCATACTTTTCCCCCATGTTTGTAAATGATTGAAATGTAGTATAAGCGTAAAAAGGGGCAACGAAACTCACTTGTTAAGTGGTAAGTATGAATAATCAATAACAAGTGGTAAGTATGAATAATCAAAGTTTCCAAATGTTGTATGCAGTAAACGGTCAAACACCTATTGACAGTTATTGTTAAGAATTAATGATATGTATAAAGTAAATAGTAACGTTCGGTCGGTTCGGGTTGTATCGGTTCGGTCGCGGGTAACACACACAAGCAGACACACGTATTAAATCTTATGTAGATCCAAGTACTAGAAATCGTCGCCATTCTATTGATATTTGCGTAAGAGTTCCATTATTGTTAAAGAAGTATATGGTAAATATTAGTAGTTACAAGTCGGTTGTTGATAATTGTAAAATGTTAAGTTGATTTGATTTGCAATAACATTAGTAAGTTTGATAGTGTCGACTTTAACATTGTCATTAGCAATGGCATCTAAGTCGATGTCACCTTAACATCACACGACATACGCACACACACACAAGAAGGAAATTCACACACAGCAACATCAGTCGCACGACAGTTGCAGACGCACGACTCAACACTCCATCCGCACGAATCAACCCTCATTCGTATGAATCAGCTTCATTCGTATGATTGAACCTTCATTCGTGCGACTCAGCATTCAGTCGTACCACACAGCACCCAATCGCACGACTCAACATCCATACGCATGAATCAACCTTCATTCGTACGAATCAGCTTCATTCGTACGATTGAACCTTCATTCGTACGATTGAACCTTCATTCATGCGACTGGCATTCGGTCGTGTGATACACGCACAATTGCACACATTCATTCGGTCGCATGAATCAATCGCACACATTCATTCATCCGCAGGACTCAATCGTACGCATACACACAGTCGCACGACTCAGTTGCACGACACACCCAGTCGCACAACTCAGTCGCACGATTGAAACAGACGCATGACTCAGTCGCACGACTCACCCAGTCGCACGGCTCAGTCGCATGGTCGACCCAGTCGCCTGAACAGTAGGATCGCGACTGCAGAAGTGCAGAGATTTACACCACAAGGACTTCCAGAAACACATTTCAAACACACCCAAACAAGAAGAACACGCAGAAAGACATCACACGCACCCACACGACCTCGTGTGCTCGGGTTGGCCCCGAACACCCGAAACCCTAAATGGACAGTAGAAAACAAGCAAGAAAAGGGACGACCAAGGTCGTCTACCTGCTAGAATGGAGTACACTCAGCTGTAGCCGAGGTCTTGCCGGTGAAAACGCAAGAAAATGGGCGGTTTTGGTGCAAGGAGGAGGAGAAAAGTGAAAGAAGAAGAAGATGAAGAAAAGAAGATGGAATGGAGGCTAGGGCTGGAAATGGGGTTTATATACCTAGCCCTAGTTTGGCAAAATGTCATATTTGGTCCCTGCACTTAGCCCCCGAGTTCCCAAATTTGTTTCGGTTGAAAACGACTTTAATAGGTTAGTTATATTAATGATAAAAATGTATTTAATGATATTTGTAACTTAAAAATGGTTTTTATTAATGACAATAATATTATATAAAAATGGTATATTTAGTGATAACGATGATGAAAATTGTAAAAGTTTTAAGGATAATATACGTTTACGATGAGAGCACAAGCATAAATATGATAAAGCAAGTATACTATCCACACGAATAGTTTATAAAGATGAGGTATGAACGAGCGAAGAAAAGTTAATGGGATCCATGTTAATTGACGGACCTTCTGGTGACGGATGTCACAGTATCCCCCAGTTAAGAGAATTTCGTCCCGAAATTCAGCTGGAGTTAGGTCCAAGAGTGTCATCCTTGAATAGATGTGGATATTTGAGTTTCATCTGGTCTTCCCGTTCCCATGTAAACTCTGGCCCTCGTTTTGAATTCCATCTTACGCGAACAATTGGTATTCTACTGCACTTCAATTGCTTGACCTTTCGATCCATGATCTCAAGGGGTTCCTCGACAAAATGAAGCTTTTCGTCAATCTTGATTTCCTCAATTGGTACGTGAAGGGATTCGTCTGCCAAACACTTCTTGAGGTTCGACACGTGGAAAGTATCATGTACACCGCTGAGTTCTTGTGGCAACCTTAATCGGTAAACCATTGGACTAATTCTTTCTGTAATCTCGAATGGTCCTACATACCTTGGGGCTAACTTCCCTTTCTTTCCAAATCGAACGATTCCTTTCCAAGGAGAGACTTTAAGTAAAACCCGATCCCCAATGTTGAATTCTAGAGGATTCCGACGGTTGTCGGCATAGCTCTTTTGGCGATCCCTGGCAGCTTTTTGTCTGTCTTTGATTTGGAAAATCTTGTCGGTTGTTTCTTGAATGATCTCTGGGCCTACCTGTTAACTGACTTTCACAAATCTCGGCCCAACAAACGGGTGATCTATATTTTCTTCCATACAACGCTTCGAACGGAGCACATCCAATGCTTGTATGGTAGTTGTTGTTGTAAGAGAACTCGATCAACGGTAGGTGAGCGTCCCAACTACCACCAAAGTCGATTACACACGCCCTAAGCATATCTTCTAGTGTTTGTATAGTTCGTTCACTTTGGCCATCCGTCTGAGGGTGATAGGCGGTACTCATATCTAATCGAGTGCCCATCGCTTTCTCTAGTGTCTGCCAAAATCGTGAAGTAAATCGGCTGTCAAGGTCGGATATAATCGACACCGATACTCCGTGTCTTGTCACGACCTCCTTGATGTACAATCTCGCCAACTTATCCATTTTGTAGTCTTCTCGGATCGGCAAGAAATTAGCTGACTTCGTCATTTGATCCACTACGACCCATATCGAGTCATGCCCGTTGCTCGTTCTAGGAAGTTTGGTAATAAAATCCATAGCTATATTCTCCCATTTCCACTCGTGAATATCAGGTTGCTGTAATAATCCCGATGGTTTCTGGTGTTCAGCTTTAACTTTCGAGCATGTCAAGCATCTGCTAACGTACATAGCAATGTCTTTCTTCATGCCTGGCCACCAGTACAGATCTTTGAGATCGTGGTACATCTTGTCTGCACCAGGATGAATAGAATATCGCGTATTGTGTGATTCATCCATGACCAAGGTACGTACACCTCCCCATCTGGGTACCCATATACGATCCATGAAGTACTGTATACCATCATCCTTGCAACTCTTTTGTTTATCCAACCCTCGTAATTCTTCTCCCGCAAGGTTTTCTTCTTTCAATGCCTCACTTTGTGCAATTTGGATCTGAGCTTTCAAATTCATTTGAATAGTCAGTCCCAACGCTCGAGCACGTAGTGGTTCACGCGTTCTTTGCGTCTTAAAGCATCAGCCACCACGTTAGCTTTCCCCGAATGATCCTGGATTTCATAATTGTAGTCACTAAGAAGCTCTACCCAACGTCGTTGACACATATTAAGTTCCTTCTGATCCAGGATATGTTGGAGGATCTTATGATCTGTGTAGATGATGCATTTGGTTCCATACATGTAATGCCTCCATATCTTAAGTGCAATTACTACAACGCCCAACTCTAGATCATGAGTTGTATAGTTCTTTTCGTGCACCTTAAGTTGTCGCGAAGCGTTAGGCAATCACCTTATCTTTCTGCATTAGTACACATCCCAATCCTTGATGTGAAGCATCGCAGTACACCATAAAATCATATGTTTCGTCTGGGAGGGACAATATAGGTGCGTTGCACAACTTCTCTTTTAACGTTTGGAACGCTTGTTCTTGTGCATGTCCCCAGTCAAACTTCTTGTCTTTCTGAGTCAGCAGTGTTAATGGTTGTGCGATCTTTGAAAAATTCGCGATGAAGTGACGATAGTATCTGGCCAATCCTAAGAATTGCCGTATTTCTGTTGGTGTCTGGGGTGCATCCCATTTCTTCACCGCTTCGATCTTGCCGGGATCGACATGAATCCCATCCTTATTCACCACATGACCCAAAAACTTCACTTCCCACAACCAGAATTCACACTTTGAGAACTTGGCAAAAAGTTTCTCTTCCCGTAATAGTTCTAGTATTGCCCGAAGGTGTTCTTCATGATCCTCTTTCGATCAGGAGTAGATAAGTATATCGTCTATGAATACGATCACAAACTTATCCAAGTAAGGTTTACACACCTGATTCATTAGGTCCATAAACATGGCTGGTGCGTTAGTCAACCCAAACGGCATGACCAAGAACTCATAGTGCCCATAACGAGTTCTAAACGCTGTTTTCGGTATGTCATCCTCGAAAACCGTTAGTTGATGATATCCAGAACGAAGGTAGATCTTTGAGAAATATGAAGCTCCTTGCTGCTGGTCAAACAGGTCATCGATCCTTGGGAGAGGATATTGATTCTTCACGGTTAACTTGTTCAAGTCACGGTAATCAATACACATGCGAAACGACCCATTCTTCTTCTTGACAAATAGTACCGGTGCTCCCCATGGTGAGTGACTCGGCCGGATAAAACCCTTCTCCAGTTGTTCCTGTAACTGAATAGATAACTCTTGCATTTCAGATGGTGCTAACTGATATGGCGTCTTTGCTACCGGTGTAGCTCAAGGAACCAACTCTATACGAAATTTCACCAATCGTAGAGGAGGCAAACCAGACAAGTCATCAGGAAATACATCTGGGTAGTCCCGTACCACTGGAATATCTACTAATTTCCTCTCCTCTTCCTTCTTCTCTACCACATGAGCCAGAAACGCATAGCACTGCTTTCGTAAACTTCGGCGTGCTTTCATGCAGGAGATAAGCTTTAAGTTTCTTCCCGGTCGTTCTCCTTGAATCCTGAGCACCTCCCCGTTTGACATGGGGATTCGTACTACTTTGTCCCGACTGACAATCTCAGCTCCGTGTTTCGACAACCAATCCATTCCCACGATCACGTCGAAACTTCCTAACTCAAAGGGTATCAAGTCTATATCGAAGGCATGGTCCTCCAATATTATCGAGCACTTTCTAATGATTTCATCGGCCTGAACAACCCTACCATTGGCCATTTCTACAGAGTAGCTAGTTTCTAGCCTACTAGGACTCAAATCAAGCAATTGCACAAACTCAGAAGATATAAAGCTATTGTCTGCTCCAGTATCAAATAATATAGATGTGAAGTGATGATTGAGTAAGTGCGTACCCGTGACAATATTCGGGTCCTGACGGGCATCATTGGCTCCAATGACAAATGCGCGTCCCCGAGCTGTATTTCCTTGATTCGCCGGGCCTTGATTTCCAGCTATGGCCATCACCTACTGCTGGTTGTTCCCTTGTTGACCCGACGCCTGATTCAGTCGGGCACATGTTTCTGTAGTGATCAGGGCCTCCACACTCATAACAGACCCTGGCATTCCCGGCGGGGTTAACCGCGTTGATCGGAGCCACCAGATTCGGCGCTATTCTGCAGTCTCTCGCTAGATGCCCTGGGCGTTTACGGTTCACGCACACCCGGCACAGCATTCCTGGGGGATGATGGAAGTTGCACCTATCACATTTGGGGTGCGGCCCTACGTACTCTCTTTTTCCCTGTGTCACAACCATAAAATTTCTGGTTGTCTTGGCCCTTTTGTCAAATTTCCCGACACTCGACCGGCTCGTTTCCCCAACATCCTTTCTTTTCTATGCCCCTCTTCCTAACACCCCTGTCCTCACCATCTCATTAGTTAGAGCGCCAGCCTTCAGAATTGCGCTCTGAATTGTAGGAGGAGCAGCTGCTGTTACCATCGCTCGGATTTGAGGCGCAAGTCCCCAAATATAACTCTCGATTCTCTTTGATTCCGGAGTGACCAGATGTGGAACCAATCTTGCCAACTCATGAAAACGGTCAGTGTAAGCTGCGTGCCCAGCCCCCACCATAGCATGATTCCAGAATTCATGCTCCAGTTTCTGCATCTCGTTGAGGGGGCAGTACTCCTCTGTGATCAATGCCTTGAATTCATCCCATGACATCTGCATCGCTGATTCTCTTCCCCTAGCCTGAACCTGAGTGTTCCACCAAGTTAACGCCTTGCCCTGTAATGAACACGTGGCATACTTGATTTTCTGGCTATCGAGGCACTCACTGATATCGATCACTGCCTCCATCTTCTCCAGTCATCTGGTTAGGGCTATCGCTCCACCCTTCCCATCAAATTCTTTCGGTTTGCAGGCCACAAACTCCTTGTAGGAACATCCCCTTCTAGTATTAACAACCCCAGTTTCATTACCGGTTGTTCCACCATTCCCGGTTTCCTGATTACTTTCGTTCCCAGTCGGGTTCCCATTACCTACTTCAGTTTCAATCCCACCTTGACCTCTTTCTCCACCATCCTCATTATCATTGCCACCATCCCCGTGGGGGTGGTGTTGCTGAAGTGCATCGCTCACTTGGGCCACTATAGTCGGAATCAGTGCGGCCAATTGTTGAGCGATCAAAGCTGCTATATCAGAGTCTCCGGTTCCCTGATTGTTACTGACAAGGCCATCACTTGTTCTTGGTGCTCTACCTCTGCCTCTGCCTCTGCCCCTCGGGGCTTCACTTCCGCCACTGTTGCTGCGGATAACTCTTCGAGGCGGCATTTTCTAATCATAAAAGTAGTAAACACATAAGCTTTAACCATTTCAAAGTGTATTATCCATACCACTCATCAAAGTCCAGCATTCCAAGTTAATATCACACTTATAGTCACCACACATCACATGCAAGTCGTGTAGTTCTCACACCATGAATTGATAATGTCCCAACAATAGTCCATCATAACAATTGTAAATCCATGTATATAATCACGTTTAGTCTAACGAAGGTTGTCTATCTCCTTCTCTTTCAAGGTTTCAGACATAACCTCCTCAGGGTCAATCTCATTGTCCGAGGTCAAACGCAATAGCATGATCTGTGAAGACCTTTTCGGGTTCAATACCCGAATTTGATAAACCAACTCGGCGCGCGGAGGGAAAGGAAGATCCAATAGAAGCATCCCATAAAGAGTGAGCACAAGGGCTCTCTCACAAGGTGAAAAGATCACAAAACAGATAGATAAACGAACAAGTAAAGAGGAACACATACATGAGATATAAAATTCACACAGATCTTAGCATGCAAATCTACATGAAGGTTCCTAGGTTATAGTCTAGGTCAAGTGATTTGCCTAATTCTCTATAACCAATGGCTCTGATACCAACTTGTCACACCCCCGCTAAGAGCGGAAACACGGGGATGTAACGAGACGGGATCGTCATAACACTTGGTAGACAATAGAGATGCAATATAATAAATGATGATAAAGCGTGTCATGACGAAACCCGACACAAAGGAGACTTGTGTCGTGTTTAGTCAATTTTCACGACAACATAACCATAAGCATAAACATGTTAAATGATTCACATAGTCAAAGTAGTAACAATTGTAATGTAATTCCCATAACCCGAGAACAAGTATCAAAAGAATGAAGTTGTTTAAATCAGACTACAACAATGTTCCAAAATGAATGTTTGTCAAGTATGTTTAGTCTCAAAAATGCATCCTAGGGTATCCACTAAGGCAACACACCTAGATCTTCAATTAGCATTGTCACCTAAAAAGATATGCTCAAAATGGTCAACTAAATTATTGGTGAGCTCGCAGGTTTAATTAGAAAATAGTAATATGCTGTATAGTAAATGTTATGGAATACCATGAATACAGTTATAAGTAAGCAAAATCACATGACAATGAGCTTTGCAACCAAACCTAATGACGTACACACAAAATCTTGTCGGAATATATTCACCCAAGGGCCCGTTCCTGGCCACTGATGGTACCAACTAGTATACCAACAACCAAGGATGGGGGTGTCAACCCAGTAGTACTACCAATACCTATCCGTCGGTTCCCACACTGGAATTAAATAGTTGCAAAGAAAGTACCACACAGCGAACTCAAGCATGTATCATATAAGTACTCATACCTTTTGTTGAAGTATTCGAGGAAAATCACGAACAAGCACAATTCAGTAGATGGCATAGTCGAAGGAGCATTGGATAAGATGAAAAAAACCTCAAGGTTACACTGCATGATATGCAGTAGAGACTAGTATTATCAGAATTGAGAGTAGCTGGGCTAGAAGCCTAAGCTGTAATTGCTACTGCATTTGAGGAAGATCTGGAGGAGTAGTACTACACTCGAAATGAAAACTAGAAGCTAGAAAAGGAATTTTGGAACATTAAGATGATAGGGTCAGATGTCGAGGAATATAAGACCCATTTCCATGAGTTGCTTGCTTTATGTAATTGTAACTCCAACCTACAAGCATATTGAGAAGTCAATCGACAGGATAACACCTCAGATTTAAGCAAAGGTCATTATCGTTGATCCTATAACCATTCAGCACGCTGTGAGGTTATCCCTCAAGCTCACTAACTTCGTAGTGGTGTAGAGCACTCTAACTAAATGTAACATTGTTGATGGTTCATCCGACATCTAGCAGGGATAGGATGGCACGTAGAGTAAGTCATTCACCATCATGGCCAGTTTGATCAGTATTGTTGCCAAAGATATGACAAGAAGAACCATGTAACAAAAGACTAAAGGGATGTTTAACGATCAAGCAACAACAACCCAAGTAGCAACGACAAGCCGAAGCACCATAGGGTTGCTACGAATAGGGAAAAGATAGGCAAATCAAGAGAGATTACCCTCAACTTAAAAATGGAAATAAGGACAATGATAATGGAAAAGAATAATGGATAGTGTGCCAAAGGTCGAGCCTTCATGATTAGGTCTAGCAAGTCAAGAAACGACTAGAACGCGGTTACCGTTTAGCAAACTTCTAGATGTAACTTCAACTGGAAAGGAACCTAGTTATACCATACAATTCGCTGATGGTAAGCTAATTGAAGCAACTTACATTCTGAAGGGATGTACATTGGGATAATCCAGAAATAAGATGGATATAGATCTTATGCCTATTACGCTTAGTAGTTCGGTGTGGCTATCAGCATGGATTAGTAGTCCAAGAACCAAGCTGAATTTATCAGTCGCAAAAGGTCGTTCGCATACTACTTCGTGGTGGTGAAGTCTTATTTGTTTAGGTCGAGAAGAGTGTTGCAGTCTTAGACACCATATCTCGTATGAAGGCCCAGAAGTACTTACGCCAGGGTCATACTGTCATTTTAGCTACGATCACCAAGAAAACAACTAAGGAAAAGAGGATCGAAGAGATCCCTATCGTTCTTTACCTTCCCAAAGTTTTCATAGAAGATTTACCTGGTTTTCCCCACATAGATAGATCGTGTCTCAGATCAATTTTGTTGGATCGAGTAAGGCTGGTGCAACCAAAACAAACACTTAGACAATTTTGGTACAACTGATGAAGAACTTCCGAAGGCAAAAGCAGAGCTTCCGAAGGTCAAGTCTGAAAGGGCTTCCGAAGAGGAACTCTAACTTCCGAAGACAAAGTCTTCCTTATTCTAAAGTTCAACACTTTGAAAAATTCAAGACGATGACTTCCGAAGCATGAAGTCCTGAATATCAAGTCAAGCTTCGGAAAAAGTAGACTGTTCTGAAGTATAAGTGGCTTCGGAAGAACTTGTTCTTCCGAAGCCAGTTAACGTTCGGAAGAACCTGCTATGAACCAGTGGAAATAAGTATGGTCCCTTCGACACACCGCTGCAATCTTTGAGATACTGCATGGTGCTTTCCCACGCCCATGTAATTGACCATACTTTATTCTATTATTCATCCCTTATCAGTTAGTACATTTACCAACTTTAGTTGGTGACAAAAGGTAAGTCATTGGCATGTCATGACTACCAAATCTTAGATAGTATTTTATCTTAGTTACCTTACTTCTAGAAATATAGTATTTGTTTAATAGTAAGTTTCCAGCTGGTATCAAAGTATATAACCGGCTGTAGATAATAGTATATATAATTTCTCATTGTAACTCATTTATAATGCTTGTAAGAGTCTTGTAATAATTTGAGTTGAGAAGTAATATATACAAGTATCTTGAAAACTTTTCTCTTGTGTTTGTTGACTTATTATATTATTATCATCTCTTAAGAGATTCTGCATCATCATACCGAGTGTGACTTAGTGAGTTTAAGAGATAACTATTGTGTTGAGTGACCAAACTTGTTGGATCTAGTAATGCTGGTGCAACCAAAACTAAATCGCTTAGACAATTTTGGTGCACCTAATAAAGGACTTCCGAAGCTAAGTGTGAAACTTTCGAAGGAAATGGAGTTCTTCGGAAGACAAATGCAAGATCAACTTCCGAAGGAGAACTCCAACTTCCAAAGACAAAGTAATTTTTTCCGAACTTCAAGACTTAGAAGAAATCAAGCCAACAACATCCGAAGTATGAAGATATGAAGAAGTTGTCCAAGCCTCGAAAGAAGTAGCCTCGGAAGAAGTATAAATGGCTTCAAAAGAACAAGTTCTTCCGAAGCCAATTAACCTTCGGAAGACACTACTATGAACCAGTGGACATAAGTATGGCCCTTCTGACACTCCGCTGCAAGTCTCTGAGATACTGCATGGCACTTTCCATAGCCATGTAGTTGACCATACTTCACTTCACTGTTCACCTTTTATCAGTTAGTATAGTTGCCAACTTTAGTTGGTGACAAAAGGTAAGTCATGAACATGTCATGACTACCATATGTAAGATAATACTTTATCTAAGATACATTAACTTTAGCATTGTAGTATATGCTCTAGTCATAGGTTTCCAGGTGGTATCAAAGTATATCCGACTGTAGGATCTAGTATATATAGTTTCTCATTGTAACTCATGTAATATGCTTGTAAGAGTCTTGTAATACTTTGAGTTGAGAAGTAATATATACAAGTACCTTGAAAATTATTTCCTTGTGTTCTTTGTTACTTAGTATATTATAATCAACTCTTAGAAGGGATTCTGCATCATCATTTGATCTGAGTGTGTTACAAGTGAGTTTGAGAGAAAACCAAGTGTTAAGTGACATAAACTGATCCTGCAATTGGTATCAGAGCATTTTAGGCTCTTGATTGTGAGATCTTACCATCCAAATCAACCTGTTTTTCACTCCTCCCTACACCACACTCAAAATGGCCCTTAACCAAAAGTCTGAAGTTGAGATGGGGACGATGACTAAAGCACCTATCATCACCCATGAAAACTTTAGATCATGGAGCAGACGCATGGAAGGCTTCATCAGATATCAAGATAGCAAAATGTGGCAATCTATTATCAATGGCCCTTACAAACCAAAGGTGGCAGCACCAGGTGGAAATGGTGCCATGATAGAGAAGGCTGTAGAAGACTACTCTGATGAAGACCGGAAGAAGCTGGACATTGATAGCAATGCTATGACAGGTTCTGATGACTGTTATACCCAACTCCATCATGGTGGGTTTGAGCATTGCAAGTCAGCTAAAGAACTGTTTGATGCACTTGCTCAGATGTACTCCAGCTCCAATGACTCCAAGAAGGATTCCCTGAAGCAACAGTTCGAGAACTTCACTTATATTGCTGGAGAGACCCTCAGCCAACAATACTTCAGGTATATGGATCTTATCTCCTCCCTTCAGTCTGTGGGAATTGCCCTTGAACTAAGAGATCTCACAAGAAAGTTCATGAGTGCACTCCTAAATGAGTGGATGTTCTATTGTGTCTCCATCAAGAGGACAGAAAATCTGAACACCCACACCATGACTGAACTTTATGGCATCCTTGATGGATACTGTTTAGAGATGGAGAACAAGAGAGGCTATCAGACAAGTAGACCCTTAAGCCTTCCTGCTAGCAATGCTTTAATGGTTGCTGAACGCTCAAGACCCCCCAAACTCAACAGTACCTGACATACACCCAGCAGCCATCCTGTTCTTCTAGGCCGTAGATTACATTCCTTGAGACTCCAAGGTCTCAACAGACTCAGCAAAGTTCTTTTCAGGACAGTTGTGCATTTGTCTCATGAAATGGGCACTATAGTGATTATCAGTATTGCTTTGATGATCTAGAGTGTTTTAGCCAAGATGATGTGGAGTATGTGGACATAGTCCAACAGATGGCTTTGTTAACCAATAGAGTGAAGAAGTTCTTCAAGAGATCTGGAAGGCAGTTTCCCCAGAACCCAACTAACAGCAAGTTTGGGTTTGACAAGACAAAGGCCAAATGTTACAACTGTAACCAACTTGGTCAATTTACCAAGGAATGCAAGGCTCTCATGTCAAATCCGGTAACCCCACATGCCTCCACACATCCCTCTACACCAAAAGCCACTGGAAAGTCAACTGAGACAGCTACTATGGCTCAAGAAGTTTACTGGAGCTTCGTGGTACAGGATGTGACTCCCGCTCAAGAACTTATGGCTGGAGCAGTTGAAAACAAGGTATATGAACATCTCTGTACTCCTTAAGTTATATCATGAAAATATGAAAATTAGATCTGATATTGAGTCTTTAAATGTTTTAAAATCTAATTTTAAAAGGGTTGAATCTGACTATCAAAAGAAAATTGAAGAGTTACAGAAAACTGTGTCCTTGTTAAAACATGAACATACGAACTACAAGACTCAAATCAAGGATTTAATATCCAAATTGTTTAAGGCTCAAGCCCAGCTTGTCACAGCTGTGGCTCAAGCCAGGAAGCATGCTATTTCTAAGCAGAACTTCCAAGCCATTTGTAACATCTGCCATTTTCAAGTTGTAAATCTGAACCCGAATTAAAATTGAACTTTCATACAATATGAATTTCTTTATTTAACTTATTTTATTTATATGGATTAGACGTGTAGTTTAAACAATATTGTGAATTGATTTATTCAATTTATTATTTAAACAACTTATAATAACTCATTGATTTATAATTAATTCTTTTTCATAAAATTATAAAGTTTATTAATCATGTTACAATAAATCACTAAATGGTAAAGTCTTATTAAAAGTTTATAAACTAGTTATTGATTCAATGAAATTTACAAATAAATAATTTGAATTATTTTAAAACTTCGGTTTTAATAAGTTTGGGGTCAAACTTGTAATTTTTGAAACTTTATTTAAATGTTTTTTACATGAAATAACAAACAATTAAAATGCAGGGACCAAATTGCAAAAAGAACCCAAACCACCCCCTTTTCTTCCCCTCGCCCTCCCCATCTCTGGTCACCGGTCCGGCTAAGCTCCGGCGACCCCTCCAATCTTAAAACGCTTGATTTAAAACGCAATTAAACCGCTCTTAAAGTTTTGCGCATCACTTTTGAAGCAAACTCCCAAATTAATTTGGATTAAACGCTTTTAAAACCATGCTAACTCGAAACCGAAGCATCGAATTAAAGTCTTTACTCGTTCGTTATGAAACATTCTTAATTGGGTCTATAGAATGATGTTAAAACCTTCGAATTAACTCTCTTAAACTTTCTGTATCATC
Source organism: Flaveria ramosissima (assembly GCA_025215565.1). Lineage (NCBI taxonomy): Eukaryota > Viridiplantae > Streptophyta > Magnoliopsida > Asterales > Asteraceae > Flaveria > Flaveria ramosissima. The sequence goes on along the minus strand of CM046035.1, from coordinate 57,426,307 downwards.
AATTTCATTCGAAACAAGTGCATACACCATGTTCGATTGCCATCTTCATCTTCGACCTGCAACTCAATCGAGGTCCATGATCGAAGCGATATTAATCACAACTGACAGAGAGCTTTTACGTATCATCGTCCTTAGAATCTACCTGCAAAGTTAATTTGATCATCAACAACGTTTGTATCCTGAATCGACTTCAACGTAGTCGCGAGTAACCTTATCAACATCTTCATCGATCTAAACATGATCATGTGTGTTACACACATCATTATACTCGGTTTAACATGGGGAAACAAAGCCCTAATGTTAATTGAATTAACTCGTACGATTTGGTGTTCAATTGGATCGAATTGATTTTAGGGTTCATATGGATTGGGGGTTATTTGAAGTATGATTCTTATTAATTAATTTGTATTTTAAAACAAGTTCTAGGCTTTGGCCCGCCGGTTAGCAACAGCTATATACATGGGAGGTCAGGGGTTCGAACCCTGCCTCTGCCATGTTTTTTATTTTAGTAATTTTCTTTTATATTTTAATTCAGAAAAATTATTAGTATATCATAATATTAATATAAAAATAGTTTTGTTAACTAAAACATTTTAGACGTTTTTAAATAAATTTTTAAAGATTTTAAAACATATAATTTTTAAATTTAATTACCTTCTTTAAGAATAACAAGATTTATAATAAAAAGCATTATTAATACATTTATGTGATTTAAATGTTATAAAATTATTATAGTTCAAACTTATATTATTTCAAACCGTTTTAAGATCTATATGTTACAAAATACTTTAAATAATTAATCAATTAATTATTTAAATCATTAAACATTCAATTAATTATTTAACCATGTATTATTGTAAATAAATAATTATTTACTCTTCACACTTTAAGGCTTAACTTTTATTCGTCAATTAATATAAATTAAATACTTGAGTAGTATGTAATTACATAAGTTTACTAACGATTCATCTTTGTTTTAAATATTAATTATTTAATCAATTTATTCCTTAAACTTTTATTTAAATTCTTGAAACTTATAAAACAATATAATTTTCTATTATTCATTATTCTTGTTTTAAGGTTTTGATATTATAAGACCTATATAAAGATTATTTAAAACGTTTAAAAACTTTATAAAAGGACTTTAAATAATTTTATATTATTTTGCAAGTCATATGAATAAGTATTCAATAAATCATCTTTATCAAATTTTAAATAATTAACTTCTAAATTAATTATTTCTTTTCACACATCATATTTAATCTTTATTAATTCAATAAATTAAATTATTGAATCATTCACTATTATTCTTAGTCTTAATTGATTTATACCACCTTTATTGAACCAAAACATAATCGATTGTATTATTATATTTGACTTAAATATTAAAACCCCCAAATTCCAATTGAAACCCTAATTCATATTTAGTCGTTAATCTTATCTTTATTCTAATCCTAAGACACCAAATCTTAGGTTGAGTCGTGAAAAAATCATTGGAACCATCTAATTTTCTTATTATTATTTAAAGCGTGTTTTACATCTTGTGAGTTTTCCATGCTCCTTTTTACTTTATTTCACACCTTTTGGGGTGAAACATGTTAACCTTATAAACTTACACTTGTAAACATCTTGATACTTGTAAATGCACATGCAATTCATCTTTACTTTTTGTCATGGTTATTGGTATTATTGTGAGTGTCATATGAGATACATTATATGTTGACAATCATTAACTATTGCTAGCTTGGTGACATCATAGATCTATGGGCCTGACAGGCCTATTTGATGCTAAAGCCGATGTATTGTCGGCTCTTGATAACGTATGACTTGTTCATCATCGGAACCAAGTACACTTAGCCAATCGTTATAAACTTGTAATCTTAATCTTGGTCGAGGTTTGATTGTAGCTATATGTGTTTTATAAACTTGCATAATTCATAACCATTGACATGAATTGTTACTTGTAAATCTTTTATATGTATATATATATAAATATATAAATATATATATATATATATATATATATATATATATATATATATATATATATATATGTATGTATGTTTAACCCATGGAAACTCACCAACTTTCAAAGTTGACCCTTTATTTTTTAACATGTTTCAGGTTTGCTTCTTGAGGAATTCTTCTTGCTCATATAGGATTGGACTTAGTTAATTAAATATCTTATGTTGTTGTTTAAATCTTTGTTATATTGTAATGAATTAATTGTCTAGTATTATTCAATGAAAATGGCATTTAATATTATTTCAACTTATTTAATTCCATGAGCTATGAACAATTGTTTCACATTCGTTCGCCCCGATGATTTCGCCGTCGGTCGGGGTGTGACACCTTTCTTGCATCATCCTCTCACTCAAAACTGTGTTACCAAAATAAAAATGGGTTGGGAAGCAATGAAATTGATCCACCACACTCTTATGGTGACTGCTGCGGCACCCCCGACTATTCAAAGTGCGATCTTGAAGGCGAGCACCCTGACTAATGAAATGGTAAGAACTAGAGTGTTAGGTAAAGGGGGTGATAAAAGAAGGGATAATGAGGGATCGAACAGACAAGCAGGGAGAAGGTTTGATAAGAAGGCAAAGGTGACAAGAAGTTTTGTGGCGGTGAACTAAGGAAGAAAGGACTATGTTGGGCCACATCCAAAGTGTAGGAAGTGTAATTACCTCGCCTAGAAACACCAGGTCACAACAACATAAATTAGATCAATTAAACACCAATAAGTTAAATAATGCAATCCTAAAGTCGAGTAATGAACTTTGAGGTAATGAAAATATTATTAATAAAGTAATATTGTTAATAATAACAAGATTACTAATATGAAAGTTACTAATCATAAACTTAATATGAATTTAGCCATTTACTGTATTATATTAAATATAGAATGATATTGTTAATAATAAACATTAGTAATATTATTAATAATAATTAAATATTAACATAACTATATCATTATATAATGATAGTGAAATGGTATTAATAGTAGTAATTGTAATTTAGTTAATATCAGACACAAGATTAATAGTTATAGCAGAATGTTATAAATAGATAAAATTAATATGGTAATAAAGATAATACTATTTAACATGTATTTGATTATTCTTATAAGCTTAGGTATACACTTGTTAATTATCAAAACTTGTGTTCAATGATACATTAAGATTAATCCGACTTCTATTTAGTTGTAATCTATTAATACTTGTAGTGGTTTTTATATCAAAACTTAATCACCTATTAGTTATAAGCTTCTATTGGTATAAATAGTTTATATATTATTTGTTTCCACTGTGTGTGTATATATATATATACATATATGTATGTAATGTATTTTTATAATTAAGTTTTAGTATTATATTTTATAGGATAAAAGTATTATTAATAAATCTAGTAACAATAATTATTACCATATAAATACTTATAACAATACGTCAGATAGTCAGATAGATAGTGATAATAAGAATTTATTATAGTGTTTAAATGAAATGACTTCGAAATGGTAATAATATTAATAATAATAATAGTATTAATATTAATAATATTGATAATAGTAACAAATATATTAGAGTAAATTACAAATTTTATCCTTTAAGTATACCTAAAATTATGGATCTTGTCCTTAAACTTTCATAATTACACTGAGCGTCCTTTATTTAAAAATTTATCACGCTTTATGTCCTTTTTATTAACTAAAGTTAACTTTTTCAGTTAGTTTTTTGTAAAAGACCATTTTACCCTTACCTATTAAAGGATGAAATCTGTAATTTTTAATAATATTTTATTTTTTTCCTTTTTGTTTTTATTTTATTTACTTTATTTCTCTCTAAATTTTTTTCTCTTTTCTAACCACTTTTATTTTAATAAACTTATTTTCTTAATAATCATTTTACCCTTAACCCTTAAAATGATGAAATGTGTTATTATTTTAATTTTATTTTATTTTCTTTACTTTTATTTATTTTCAGACCCTTTTGTTTAAAAAAATAAATATAAAATATTAGTAATAATTTGGTTTTATTTTTTATAAAATGTAATTTTATTTATAGATTTTTATTTTCTTAAAAAAACTTTTATTTGTTCAATTTGTTCATTACCTTTGTAATAAAACTAATAGAAATTAGACAACTAGATTTTTAACTTTTTTGGTACAAGATTTTTTAATCGTTTCAAGTTATTTGGTTTAGGGTTTATATTCAAAACCGGTTGGAGAAAGTAAGATTTTGGTTTATGATATGAATTTTTAATTTTTCGTATTCAATCAAATGGTTTGTTTTTAAATATAAATATAGTGTGATAGCGCGTTACTTTAATTTAAATTAAAATATACAAAAAGGTTACTAAAGAACTACTTGGAGTTTTTAAATAAACAATCATTCAATTTTTTTTATTAAATGTATTTTTATTCATGGTTTTATTTAAACTGTTAATAATAACTTTTTATCAACGAAAATAAAAACCAAATCACTTAAAATTAAAATAAAACCGAAACAAACAATTACTAAGGGTTTGCTTTGGTTTGGATTTACGATTAAGTTTATTGAACCTTGTTTCAGTAAAAACACTTAAATACTTCACATATTTATCAATGTTTAATTATACATATAGCTCAACTTAGAATAATTATAACCAAGTAAAATATAAAAAGCCATATACTATAATCATATGATCTCTAATATGTTTCTAATATAAACCGTAAGTCAAACTATTTAAAATAGTTGAAAATTCTTATAACAAAAAAATAATAGAAAAACGATGATAAAACAAAATCGATTACTAGTTTAAATTTTATATCATAAAAAAATATTTTAAACTCTCCATCTTGTTCTCGTATGATTAGAAAGGTAGATAACTAATTTTTAAAAATAAAAAAATATAATAAATTAAAAAAACCTATAGATAAAATTATATTTTATAGAAAAATATTTAAGTAATCATATTTCAGATAAGTTTATAAAATAAAAATTAATTAAAAAAGATAAAGTAAATAAAATAAAAACAAAATCAAAGTAGTAAAGGCCAAAATGGTACATTTATACAAAACTAACTGAAAAAGTTAACCTCAGTTAGTAGAAAGGACATAAAACGTGATAAATTTTTAAATAAAGGACGTTTAGTGTAATTATCAAAGTTTAAGGATAAGATCCATAATTTTAAACATACTTAAAGGACAAAATTTGTAATTTACTCAATATATTATATCTAATTAAACACACATCTTGACGGCACTTATTTTGATGTTTAAAGTCTCATTTATAATGGTAGAAGTATTAGTAATTATAATTCTTAAAATAATATTTAATTATAATGTCGCAAGTAATAATATTTCTAACAATAATATAAAGTTTCATATTAATGAAAATGATTATACTAATATTAATATTAGAATTAATCTCATACCAGCTATTATAGTATTTATATAGAAACTAGTATTACGCCCCTTGCGTTGCAGGGGGGCATAAAACTGTGTCAAGTGTTACCAATAGCACACAACCGCAAATGACCACAAATATCGAAAAAGCTCGTGTTAAAAAACAAATAAAAAACAAAGAGAATAAATCAAAGGAAAAGTAAGCGTACAAATATTGAATCACGTAAGCGAAATGTAAAATATATAAAATAATAAGTAAGTTAATCTTGACTCAGCGCGTTGCGACATGCTCGTTAAACTGAAAAAACAAGGGTATAAATGCTTAATCACACACATGTATTGCGGTGTGTTACTCGTAAAATTTAAACAGAAACGCAAACAAAAAAAATATGGGTAATCAAAAATGAAAATAAAAAAATTATTAGGGTTAAATTGTAAAAGTAATTGGTTAAAATAAGAAAAAGTTAAAGTTTAAGAAAAAGACAAATGTGAGAACAACCCACTAAACACATATTTCAATCCACTAAAAATACCAAAGTTAGTAATTATTATTATATAAATAATATTACATTATTTCTCAAACGTTTATTTATAGCTAGCAACACATGTTATCATAAATACGTATATTTTTATTCACAAATCAAATGTGTTCAATTCTATTATTTACATGTAACCATTATAGACAAATTACTTTTATATATTTAGACTATTTAATCAGGATAGGTTAATAAGCATTTATGTTTGTATTAGCTACATGTTGTGGTTTATATTCCATATGTTTCACATAAATGTCGTATAAAACTAATCTATTATAATCAAATAACCATAGACCTAATAAATAGATGTTGAATAAGCGACGTGTGGGATTATACCTCTCACTCGGTTCAAGTACTCGAACCCACGCGTGTTCAACCCGATCTCGTCACGTTGCTAACCCGTTGGTTTCTTTGACCGCGTTGACTCTTATTGACTCGGTTTGACCCTGTTGACCAACAGCTTTGACCAAGCTTTGACCATGACCTGAGCAACCTCATAATCACCTAATCGCTTCTATCTCGCCACCACTAACATCAGACCACCATCGGCTACCACCACCACCAAACAACATCATCACCACGACCGACAACAACCATAACCGCCGACTTAAACCACTACCGCCTACAACCTAACAGTCAACACAACCACAACTGTCAACCACCTTCGACCCGACACCAACAAACGCAACCAATACAACCATCACAACCCGTTAACCATCACCACCACACCTCCAAAACCCACCTGTAACCATCACCATAACCATCTTCATCATCTACCGCCTTTGATTAAGCCACTAACGCTACGTTTTAGGAAAAACCAACACCACCATCCGGATCCACCGTCACCGCCGGAAGCTGAAGATCGGAGGGGGAGGGTTGTGACCGCCTCTCTCTTTCTCTGCCTTTCTCTTAAAGATGAACAAGGGGGAAACCCTATTTGAACTTATAGTAATCACCTTATGACTTGTTAAGTTTGTTTATCTATCGTTCTAGCTTAGTATTACCAAAAATTGGGCTTTAGATAAACCAGAATCTCTTACTGGGCTTTATTGGGCCAAGTGTGTTTGGTTTGAGATTTTATCATTACGTTTAAATACTTTTTGAGCATCTCGAATTTTATGGTTGTCACATTCTTCCCGCCTTAAAGAAATTTCGTCCTCGAAATTATGGTTTAACTAATACTGCTTCTGATGATTGATTTGTTCCACTTTACTCAAAGGCTGTGGAAGTACTAAATCAAGTAATGGTATCATGAGGAATCGAGATTCTAGAATTAAGATAATAAATTAGTAGATTGCTTATGAGTATCTGCTTGGATTTTCATGAGTTAGATTGAAGACCAGAAAACACTTCATGGCTATAGACGTTGACTAGGTAATTGACAAGGTCAAATCTGAATGGTATCGGTACTTGATAGTTAATTGGTTAACTTCAGTTCATGTTACTTACAAATAAGGACAGGTGTTCTCTTACCCTGTGCTGGTAAACATGGATACTGAAGTCAAGAGGTGTTGAACAGCTTGTTCAAGCATACTAGTTATGCCAAGAAGATGTTCAACTTGTTTGATAGCATAAGGCGTGCATTACCACTGTCCTTTATTGATTTATCATTCCATTCAGTCTATCATAACATATCATTACCTTCCTTAAGATAATCATCTTATTTTTATAGGGATTTTCCAATACGGTCAACCATCTAGAAGACTTAATCATATCTTCAATTGAATCCATATAATACATGTCTTAATAAAAGTCTATTTCGTGAAGTATGTAGTTTCTGATTAGTCCAAATTCCTTGAAAGTGAGTTGAATCCATTTCAACAAAATAGAAAGATCAAATACTCGTTCCAAGTTTATAGGGTAAGACTTTGTGGATACCATTCCATAAGAAGTCTAGAAAGAATATGAGAATAGTTTCTTATCCTAACATTAGTTTATTACGATAGGGTTTCTCTTCTACCTGATTAAGTATTCTTTATCTTATTGTAGTCGAGTTGTTTGTAATAATTCGTATGATTGAAGATTTAGAATCTCGAAGTTCCTCATTGATATATCTTAAAAAGTATACTTTTTCTTTTACTGTAATAACTAAACTTACATTATTAAAAATGTTATGTAAGCTTTTTGTTATTTAGTTTTAACATTATTGGTAAATACATTAAAGTTTATAATTTTGAATGTAAGAGAATATTAGGTGATAATTATCATGTCATACTTTGCAGCTTTTCATTTGTTGAATGCTTTTAGTTTAGTTAAAATGTTCGGTAACTTCGGTCGCCATTTATATAAATACTTTGTTTCTAAAGTTTAATTGCTAAGATCTTTATTGTTATGTTTTGGATACAACACATACAATATGATTTGCTAAAACTCATATGTACCTGGAAATTCACCATTACGTTGGGCATCCGTAATCGTCAATTTACCTTACACAATCATTCTAGTTTCCTCCCATTATGTGCTTTAGTCTTTGTGTCTTGGCTTTTGTGTTTTGGTGTGTTTATCGTTTGTATATATCCTTATATGTTTTTATTCTCATGTAATCACTTCTATAGTGTAGGCAGACTAACAATCTAAGCAATCTAGGCACTAGTCTCAAACATTTAGCTATTCATATAGTTTCTAGTCATGCTCACAATATAGCCAATCGAGGTATAAGTTTCAGCTCCAGTTCAACAAAAGAGGTATAAAGCTACAGTGTGGAGCAAATCAAATGAAAGGTAATATCCAGCCAAATAAAAGTATCCACACAATAGTATTGCTCCTTGGTGTGCATTAAATAGTTCATGTATCAAGTTGCTATTCACAATCAGAGCGATGCACACCTAGGGTAAACATCAATCCTTAATAGTCATGTCTCAATGTTTCACTTAATCAAAGTTGGATACACCCAGGTTATCTTATCGAGTCATAGCCTAGATGTTCTCAATAGATTGAAGGCTATAAGTGTTGTTTCCCACGTGTCGTAGTTTAAAACCTACAACGTTCACATGTTTCCTAAGGTTCATAGAGTTTGAGCTTAAGGTTATTGTTTTGGTAAAACCTAATTCTCTATAACCAATGGGTCTGATACCAACCTGTCACACCCCCACTTTCAGCATACAACGGAAGCGACGAGAGTGCGACTAGACTGAATATCAAGAACAACATTGTTTACAAGAGAATATTAAAATCTCATTACATTGAATATATACTTAAATGCTTCATAATCTGGGCTTCTAGAACTTGATACCACTGCTACGTGAGGTTCCTCAAATTGTATAACTAGCCAGGCTAACTTTGATTTACAGTTCTGAAAAGCATACTAAAAGTGTCAACTAAAAATAGTTGGTGAGTTCGCAGGTTTAATGAAAACAGAGTTCAACACGTATGATGCCAATTAAATAAGTCCACAACCAACCCTGTACCCGGTTATCCAATCCCCATCTAATATGGATTGAATCCCCGAATAACAACACCCGAACTGTCAAAGAATAAGCATGTGCGCATAATATGCCGCGTAGACACTACAGGCTCAGCGGCACTATATGTCTCAGTGTTTGTTTGCCTATCCATAGGACACACTGTGCGTGGGGGATTCCCCAAGTAGTACTACACATACGATCCCTCGGTTCTATCCTGAATTAATGGTTGTGTAAAACGACAATCGGTGCATGTGCATAATAGCAAAAAAAAGTCTTCAATAATTGCACATCATAGCAAAGTTCAGTAAAAAGATATGAGCATGCTTTTCACCCAGAAAGTAAATAAAATAGGGCTGCGAAGACTCACCTGGGTTCTCTTATAATTATTCATATATTAATGTTGGAAGCTCACAACTATGTATAGGGTTTCACCAAAGCAATCCTAATTACATCACTATCGTGTATCGTCAGTCCTTAATAATATATTAATCTTCACATGTGTGTTTGAACACTTTATGTTAGTTTAGGTGAAGTGATCTTATAATATTATAGTTATGTTGTTGAATAATATCAGTGTATTTCTATAACTACTTGGGTTCCTCACGTTAAATTACTTGATATGTATTAAGTACTCAGAAATATAAGTACATATATAATTATTTACTTGTTAACATATATATAGCTGGCTATTAGATCGTTGACATAAAGATATGTATCTATAAAATAATTAAGCTTACTTGACCTGATAACTTATCAGTTTTAAGCTTCCATTAGTGTATCTACTTGTATATCATTAACCATCAACATGTACATATACATATATATTATAAGAAATGTTATTTATTTTGTATTCATGTGCATATTTATTCATATATTTAGGATTCTATATAATTAGAATTATCGTTCAAGTAATGAAAATATTATTAATAAAGTAATATTGTTAATAATAACAAGATTACTAATATGAAAGTTAATAATTATAAACTTAATATGAATTTAGCCATTTACTGTATTATATTAGATATAGAATGATATTGTTAATAATAAACATTGGTAATCTTATTGATAGTAACTAAATATTAACATAACTATATCATTATAACACCATTAATAATAATTATTATAATGATAGTGAAATGATATTAATAGTAGTAATAGTAATTGAGTTAATATTAGACGTAAGATTAATAGTTATAGCATAATGTTATAAATAGATAAAATTAATATGGTAGTAAAGATAATACTATTTAACATGTATTTGATTATTCTTATAAGCTTAGGTATACACTTGTTAATTATCAAAACTTGTTGATACATGTATGTCCCTAGATCATGATTTGTAATGTAATGAACTTGTCTGTCTGATTTTGATGTAATTGTAATCGATTAATGAAATGATATGAATTGGTTGTTACTTGTAATGTTTAATATTTCATTAATGAGTTGTGATTGAATTGATTGGGTTTATGATTGTTTGAATGATAGCACATTATGTTATATTAATTAAAACATTCAAACTTAACTTAATGAAGTTCTCATGCGATGGCCCATGCGAATGGACCACACGCATGAATAACTTCATACGATTGACTCAATCGCACGACTGAACCAGGAGACTGGATCAGTCGTATGATTGACACATAAGATTGACTCAATCGCACGACTGAACACTCAGTCGTGCGGATGAATCAACCGCATGGTTCAATCGCACGACTGAACCATACTTATGGCCCAGTCGCACGATTGAACAATACTAACCTATAAATAGACCCAATCGTGGGAAAACGTAAGCATTCATCCCATTACGATTCCAGACGTACCCTAGCCGTCCAGAAGCCTCCCAAATCGTTCTCCAAGTTCATAGAACACATCAGATCGGTTCCTAATCGATTTCTGACGTTGATTTCAATTCTTGATTGATTCATCGTGTGTTCTCACTGATTGGATCGCCAATCAAATAGGATTCCGCACTATTTGAGTTGGTTTAACACGCAATCACTCGGTATTTCGTTCAAATACCAGGTCCTAACAAGTGGTATCAGAGCTTTGGCTCTTGATTTCGTGTTGATTCAATCAAGATTGCATAAAAGTTTGTGTTTTTGCACGAAAAACGCAATCTTTTGCATCAAAAGTGATCTTGGACGTTCCCTGCTCATTGAAGTTCAGTTTCTACGGACTTAGACGATTTGGACTTGCAAAATTTCGAATTTTTACGGCTGAAACCCGTCAAACCTAGAAATTTTCGCAAAACAGCTTCAGTCGCACGAGTGACCCATTCGCACGACTAGACTCATTCGCAGTGTTCATTCGCACGACTGGACCTAGTCGCACCCTCATTCGGCCGACTGAACCGTTCGTTCGCATAGCTCATACGCACCAGATTCATTCGCACGACTGAACCATTCGCCCTGTTCAGTCGCACGGTTGAACCAATCGCAGAGTTCATACGCACGATAAGACCATTCGCATCCTTCAGTCGCATCAGTTAAAGTTGATTTGATTAGACTCTAAGTTTATTACCATGGAAGATCAGATGTCAGCCTTTACTGCTGGGAAGGACTCAAGAATTCAGAACCTGCTGCTGCTTGAGAGTGAGGTGGGTATTCACAATAAACCACCAAAGCTCTTGACTTTAGATGAGTTTCCTCACTGGAAACAACGTTTTGAGATCTACCTCAATGGAGTAGATCCTAATCTGTGGGAAGCTATCGAGGTTGGGTATAGTACACCGGTGGGAGCAGATGGAGTAAAATTAACGTTAAGTGGGATGACTGACGCACAGAAAGTAAAGTATAATGCAGAGAAAAGAGTTTATGCGATGATAACTCAGTCGATCCCCAAAGACATATTCCACCAGTACTCAGAGAACAAGCAGTCCAAGAAACTGTGGGATGAGCTAGAGAAAAGGTATGATGGGAATGCATCGTTAAAGGCAATCAAGGCAAAGGAGTTAAAGAAGGAATTCGATAACTTCTCATCGATTGGTAACGAGAGTTTAGATGAAGTCATAGACAGATTCTACCATTTGATGAGCGAGTTGCATACACATGGAGTGGAAACAACTATGGAAGAGAAAGTAAGCAACTTCGCAGATGGATTGCCTGATAAGTGGGCTTCATTCGTGTCTAATCTTAGACAGAATGGAATACTTATAAAGCTGGATATAAATGACTTTATTCTCAGGCTGCGTGAAGAAGCACTAAGGATGAAGTATAGAGCACAGAAGTCTTCATATACACAAAACCCAGCTTTATACAATGCCACGCCTCAAGCTAAGACATCTGGAGCACCTCTCCAGACAGCATTTGTGTCTAGCTCGTCAGGTCCTTCACATGCTTCTCCTTCTGGATCAGACACGTCAGGGTCGTCATGTACCCATTATATTGGATCAGAAGCAAGTGCTACTAAATTGAAGACCGAG